>KZ303509.1:1570-15014 GCA_002705745.1 Coemansia reversa NRRL 1564 | reverse complement strand
TTTTTTTTTTTTTTTTTTTTTTTTGCACTTGTTTAACAAGTCCCCTCTTCTCACCCACTCGGAGTAACATGCTCTTTGTTTTGGCATGATGGTCTGCACGGTCATAATATGTTACAAGCCGACCGATTTAATCGCATATACATGTATTTTAATAGTAAGCATTAATACACAGATTGCAACTGAATCCTGACAAAGTTGGTTCAAGCACCGCATCAGGTCCCTGTAACATATCATATAGTAGTTGCATATAACTGTGAGCAGCACTTCTTGCCTGTGAGAGGGTTCTTGGGGCTTGAGAATAGAGCCACGTCATCATTCAATCTTTGCGTGGCGTGTGAGCCGCCACAGAATCCAGTTATAGTAAAACTCCGCTTCCACAGTAGCTGATTCTACCCACAGTAGGGTATGTGTGTTAACCCAAAAGAGCATAATTGTGAGTTAGACTGTTTAGCAACAGGAGAATAGCAGCGTGAAGGTTGGTTAGCAAAATAAACCTATTACTTTTTGCTTGTATCCACCAATTACTTGCATCCAAAGCTTTTAACATGAAAGTAACTCTTCTATTGTTTTCAGATTAACACAGGCATTGTTTATTCTTTTATAATGTTTGTTGCCATGAGCAAAAAAAAAAAAGAACAATGGCTTTTGTAAACTGGCGGCGCTTGCGTCCTTGTGTGAGTATTTTGTCTTCGACTTTTTGGCTTACAGGGAGTAGCATGTTTCGCCCCACCATACCTGGGGAGTTTTTCGCTTGTAGCCACATCTCGACGTCCCTCTTCCCACTTGACTGTGTTTCAACTTGCATGCTATTGAAACTCCCAGACAATGGCCTGCGTGCATACCCAGTTTTAAATGACACGTTATTGGTCGAGATAGCGTTTAGGATGCTCTTAGGAGCAATTTCTTAAAACTAAATTTTGGTCTGTTATGCTGGATAAAGCCAATGCTTTTCAAAAAGCCACTTGCAAATGTATGCGTCAACCACAGGTGTTTGATGACCAAAACAATGAAGAGAGGTTTCACAGCTTAAACTGATCATGAAAATCTGAAGACCATGGTTGCAATTAACTGATCACAACATGGTGTGAGTTTTGCTTTGTACTAAAACACGCAGCAGCAACACTGTCGTATTACACAGCCTATAAAACTGTGTGAAACATCCAAATAATCCTTGCGCCCAAAAATAATATTCTTAAAACTAATCTAGGGTATTACTAAAATGTAAACCACTTGACGTGGATGCATTGTCTTTGGCAAAGTCTATGTACAAACCATTATGAACTAGTATTGATCAAAGAACTGTGCTTGTATAAAGCGGAAGTCTATAAAATCTTAGTAAAATGTCAATCGAGTTTTAATAGCTAATGAAATGCAAATTGCAGCTTTTGCAAATTTTCAAAGGATGCTTGTATCTTACTATGCTCTGCGACGCTTTGGCACAAACTTGTAGTTTGGATAAAGCAACTCATGTTCGCGCTTTCTCATAGCAGCCATGTCCTCATATTCCCTTTTCAGGTCTGGGGTCATGCTATTCCATTCCTTGGCGATAATTCCCGATACAACCTTATTTCCACCCTTGTATTGCTTGACTAGTTCCTTATGGCGTTGGCTGCGATAAAGCATAAATGAGTTGGGAGGGCGCTTAATCTTGATTTCTCTTCCTTCGACTTGTGTTTGTAGTGAATTTTTACTTTTTGTGCAGTTGCCGTCAGAATCATTTTCGCTTTTCTCTCCGTCGTTATCAGCACTCCCATCGTCGCTACTGGTGCTGTGGCTGGTTTCATCTGCGTTTGAGCTATCGACATCACGACTGTCGCAGTTTTTACGCTTGCCAAACAGAAAGTCCGGCTGATAGTCAAACTCCAACAGCTCGCAGCCGCACCGGCCAAGAGGCCTTTCCTTTGGTGTATCACCGTTGTCTTCGGCATCTATCTGTGGATTGCATAACATCTTGTGTAGAAATTTACGCAATTCGGCCCGCGAACAGCGCTGTAGATCGATAAGGATAGGAGTAAATCCCTGCGGAACGCGGTTTACAAGAATGTTGGGCGGTGGACTATTAGCCGAAACAGGTCTAGGAGCCAACGCCAACCCCTCAAGCTCTTGAGCAAACATGTTTTCAAGATTGATGCCAAGTTCTTGTGCCTGTCCAAGCAGCATCCTTTGTTTAGTCACTGCTGGCTATGAATTTTTCTTACGAGAGATAGCTGCTAAAGAATGAATAGATAGTCCAAAACACTGTTTAAGACTGACAAAGTTTTCTGCGCAAAAACTTATTTGTAATATATAGAATACAAATACAAAATGTACATATAGATTTGGCAGTTTATAATGCATAGTAGTGGTCAAGGAAATACTTCTCCTATATAAGAGAAATTATATCGTGTTGCTTGAGCTTGTTTCTTTTTTTCTTTGGCTGATGCTACTACAAAATAGAGCCGGTATTAGCTTGCAATAATTGTGATAAAAGGTAATTGTCTTATAAACCCTTCAGATACAATACACAATTGGCAGCAATTTCTTGCGGGGAGTATGATAATAGATATTTGTACTATGTGTTTCAGACAATAGATCAGGCACGTAGGCATGTGAGAGAAAATGTATATTGTGCATAAACCTTGCTTTTTGGGTGCGCAATCTTACGATCGCCTGAGCGTCTATTATTTTACAATGGCACTGGGGTACGCCTCAAGCCATGCAAAAAAACCAGAAAGAGCGACAATCCAGAATTGTGGCGAGTAAAGATAATATATGCTATAGAGAATAGGCATTGCTCTCTGCGTTGGTGTGTGTAGCAACGATACTCTAACAATACTCTTTCCATTGAAACGATTATTAACATCATATTTATTAACCTACAATTGTACAATTGTCCTTAAATGCAGGCCAGTAGGATCTTCACTAATTGTTGCTGCAAATCAGACACAACATACATGGTATGGTACACCTCAGAAAACGCAGCTCCCCGATTGTTGAGTTTACGCTTAATTGCCAAAAGTTGTACCGACACAATAGACTTTTTTTGCACAGAAATATGCAATTAACATATGTCTAAATAGTAATGTGCTTAGGAGATAATAATTTTACTCTGTAAGGACTTGTTTAATTCTACAGCAGAATAGTTCAAAACATTACAGGCAATTAAAGGCATCATCTCCAATTCGATTACCAAAAACGCCCAATTACATTATCTGTTTGTTTGTACTGCATTAGTAATTTAAAAAAAAAGCGTGAATCAAAGACCAGTTAGTTAACATAAGTAAAAGGTGATTCAGAAATCTCAGCTTTGTTTCTAATAAGCTATGTACCCGGTCAGCCTGGCTTGGAATGATGTCTGTGTTGGATAAAAGCTGCGTATTTGACTTGGTCAGAGCCATGCTTTTTCAATATGCTCTTGTAGCCGAGTTTGCGTTTGCTTTATGGAATACCTTAACCCTGACGGATTTTCTGCAGCGCTTGGGGTTTGTATCACACGAGCGCAACTTTTGATAAAACTGTTGGACTGTGCTTGGCTGTTTTTGTCGGATGTATTGGAAAATGTGACTGGTTGCGTCGATATGTCAATGTTTCTATATACATTAACCCTACTTAACTAATGCTATTCCATTGTCTGGCTTCTATTGAATTTAACGAGTTTAAAACAGATTAAAATATTAGAAAGTGGGTAACGTTTATTGATTTAGGGAGGTAGTGACTACTCCAGATATTCATTGTTGTGGAATTTATGCCTTGAGCTACTTGCAGCGGACGCTTGGCAGAATACTGTAGCTTATCAACAGGGTACTCAGTATTTTTACACTTAAAACGTTCTTGAATACCTTTTTTTTTTCTTTCACGCAAGCAAAATATGATGTACTAAAAGTTTGCAGACATCAGCAACATCACCAAGGATGACATTGAAATAGACAATGTCAATGGCGGATTTGATTTCAGTTGTCTATTATAGTAGTGGCGGAGCAACATCTCCACCAGATGTAGCATCTCTAATGCCGTCTACAAACCCGGTGCACTTGTAACTCATAACATCCCAGATCAGCTGGAGAAGACCTAGAACATGAAGAGATCTATGGAGCGATGGTGCCTCAATCGCAGTGTTAACTACCGAAAAATGTTATTACTTTGCAAAGTGACAGGGTTGTCAGGGATTGCGCGCTAGCTGATTTTGTCTAGCGTTTTTGTTGAAAAGTCGGTTTGAAAAATCTAATAAATATGTAAGACATATTATATATGAAGGAATCACACAAAAGGCAATATTACTATGCTAGACAAGCAAGAAGTGCTACAACAGCGCCCGCAACAACAGTAGTCGGGAAGTGAATACCTAGCGCAGAAGCTGAACCAGTGTCATCGTCACTATCCTTGCCTTCAGAATCGCCATCATCGGTTTTGTTACTGTTGCTACCACCACCAGTAGAAGTCCCATCGTTGCCATTGTCATCCTGCTTAGCGATGCACTTGGAGACGTCGTCCTGTTTGGGCGAGTCAACGGTCTTGACATCAATGTCCCCTGCCGAGCACTTGGCGCCTTTCTGGTCCTCGAAGCTCTTGTTAATGGCCCAGGCCGCACGCTGCTGCGCATCACAGGCCACAAAGTCACCATACTCGCCCTTGGAAGTGTCATATGAAATCTCGTCGCAGCTGGTCTGACCACAGATGTTACCAATAATCTCGCCAATAGCTTTGCCCTCACTTGCAGTTAGGTTGTCGCTCTTGAAAGTGCAACCCAGCGAGTCTATCATGCATTGGCAGCGGTTGACTGAAGGGGTCGGCGACAGGGTATCGGGTGCAACCTTCCAGTCTTTGCTGGCCTTGGGACATTCGCTGTCTTTTCCGCTGGGCTTGTAGTCGTTCAGCTTGACACCCTTGGGATTAGCAGCCTGCAGCGCTTTCTTGAAGTTGTCGTAGTCATCGTTCTTCTCTGCCTTGCTGTTGCCGTAGGAGACCTTAACAATGCCATATTCGTTGTCTTCTTCGCTGTATTCGTACATGATTCCTCCCGAAAAGATGTCCATCATGTCCTTGCCGTACAGCGACTTGACTTCACCAAACGTGCGCGGGCGCACGAGGTTGCAGCCGTACTCAGTCAGTAGCGATGGAATCGTGTAGTCGGTCATGTTCTTGGTAATGTCAGAGTAGCCAGACGACTCAAAGTCTGCCTTGTCGCCACACCAGCGGTAGGTGTTAATGCCGTAAAAATCGGCGCGAGTCTCCTCGTCACCACAGTTGAAGTAGTTGATCAGGTTCATGCGAATCTTTGGGTCGTCGTTATCTGCGTAACCAACGGGAGTGCTCAGCTTCTTCGTCTTGAGGTAAGCCTTCATGTCACGAATAGCAGCCTTGACAAAAGCCGCAGATGGGGTTGTGTCAACATCATTGGCAACCTCATTGCCTGCAATCCAAGCCACCAAGTTCGAATAGCCAGCAAAGGCGTCGACTTTGGCCTGCCAGTGGCTCATCAACTCGTGGTCCCAGTGCGGCTCGGCGCGGTTAATCGAGTATTTGGGCGATGGCATATCAAGCAGCACATAGATACCCGCGTCCTCGAGCATCTTCATACAGTCGTCGTGCGACTTGCTGTAATCAACCTCGTAGACGCGAATCGAGTTGATGCCGAGCTCTTTGAACAGTGCAACATCGCGTTTGCAGCCGGCAGTATCAGCCAAAGGATCCGGGTTGTCATTACCAGACAGCCCCGAGCGTGGCTGATATGCGACGCCCTTGAAGAAGAACTGTTCGCCAGTCTTCTCATTAAAGAACTTGCTGCCCTTAATCACAATAGGGTCAAGTGCAGCTACCAGCGTCGATGCGCACAGCGCAACAGCGCTGGTCGTGGCCAGCGAGGCAAACTTCATCGTGTCAAGAAAATGCAGAGAATAGGTTGCGTGTGTCTATTCTAATAGGAACGAGCGTGCAAGTAGAAAAAGGAGAAAAGGGGTGTCGGCCAACGCAAAGGAAAAGAAAAATAGGGCGAGATGTCGAGATCAAGAGGAAAGAAAAAGAGGAAGGTTGAACTTTTGCTTGTTGTTGTTGGTGGCTCCGTATCCTCAGTTATTTGTATGCTTTCACTGTGCACCTTGCCTTGGGATTAGCGCTCCCTGCTGCTGCAGCCTTGCCTTGTGTAAAATCTGGAAGCTCCCGCACTGTCATTCGAGCCCGTTTTCTTTTGCAGCGCATGGTTTGTTAGGGATCAGCCAGTCATATTGGTTTAAATGATGGTTCCCACCCACTGAATGCAATGTTGTGCGGAACATGGACGCCGAACATTCTGAGTAGAACTCTGACGTGCAGTAGTTGGGTCTGTTGAGCATGAGGCTCACTGGCCCGAAACCGCAAACAACCACGTGCTGGCAATGTCGGTCTGGCGCGACTATTGCTGAAGATAAGTAGAGTCTGAATAGATCAGATTACCTGCAAGCCAGAAGTTTTCTGATCACGACTTTTTTTTTTTGTGTCCAAAATATCGTAGCTCTTAGTTCAGCACCATATAGACAAACATCCTAGGCAATTTGTGTATCTGCCTTGACTTGAATCGCTCTCAACATGCCGCGCGCTAAAAATACAAAGCTATCACGCAAGGAGCTCCAGCATCTCAAAGAGTACGGCGAGCTCGATCCCCTGAGTTCTGTAAATGATGACAAAGACCTCGACAACCTTATTAGCAATGCACTCAGCCGAAGCGGATATGGCAAATTCACAGGGAAGTTGCGGTCTGGCAAAAGCAGTACAGGCGAGAGCAGATACCAGAAGGGATTGCCCAAGCAGAAAAAGCCAAGTAATACCAGAGTCGACGCATATACCCGACTGCTAAAGTCGTTTGGAGCTGCTTCAGGTAGGCCTGGTCATATAGGGGCTGTTGTTTCTGACGATGAGGAGCTTGAATATAGTGAGAAAGTGGAAACCGCTAGAAAGGTTACCGATACACCGGATAACAGCGAATCTGCTGTGAATGGAGCTTCTGCAGATAGCAAATCAGATGAGGAGATGCAGAGCAGCGGCAGCGAAGAGGAATATGAAGTTGATGCAGTTGATTCTAATGATTTGGAGAGCGACGAGGACGATAGTGCCGCGATGACTATTGTCGAGAAGGCATCAGATGGGATTAGCGAGGTTTACGAGGCAAACGACTATATGGAGAGACATTATGCAGATGATGACTCTGAACTGGCGCACAAGAAGCTTGCAGCAGTGACAAATAAGGAGTATAAGCACGCGACAAAAGAAGATACAGCTATTGGAATGGAGGTCATCTACAATGTAGCAGGAGAAAAGGTGAAACCTGCAAATCCGCGACCACTAAAACAGAGACTTGTAAAGCCATTTCACAAGCTAAACAAAGATCACACAGAGCTTACCAAGTTTCAACAGGGCATGTTCAATTGGTTTGATCAGTACCGCGATGTGGTATTTGGCGGACGTACACACAAGAATGAGGATGAATTGACCACTGCATACGCAACACACGCAATGAACCACATTGCAAAAGCTAAAGATCGTGAGCACAAGAACAATGCAAAGCTTGCAAAGGCACATGCAGCCGGAAACGACGTAGGCGAGCTTCGCGATCGAGGGTTTACCCGACCACGGGTATTGATTATTTTGCCATTCAGAAATTCTGCATATAAGCTCATCCGAAAGCTACTTATGCTGGCATCTGCGGAGCAAGAAATGAACTCGTCACGCTTTATGAAAGAGTACGGTCCAGACGAAGAAGAGGAGGAGCGACACAACGCCAACACGCGCAAGCCAGATGATTTTCAGCAAACTTTTGCAGGGAACATCGACGACGCGTTCAGAATTGGCCTGCAACTGCATCACAAGTCGGTTAAGCTCTATGCTGACTTCTACCGCGCCGATATCATTGTCGCATCACCGATTGGTCTTCGAATGACCACTGGTGCGGAGAGCGGTGACCGAAAGGACTTTGACTTTCTCTCTTCCATCGAGACCGTCATTGTAGATCAGTGCGACGTGTTGCTAATGCAAAACTGGGACCATCTGGTTCATGTATTTGAGCACATGAATCTGACACCAAAAAAGGACCACGGTTGTGACTTTTCGCGCGTGCGTAGCTGGTGTCTCGATGGTATGGCCCGGTACCGCCGCCAGACAATAATGCTCTCCGAGTATGTAACCCCTGAAATACAGGCCATATTCAATAGTCACTGTTGCAGTATTGAGGGAAAAGTGCGCATCAAACCAACGTATGCCGGAGCAATAGCTGATGTAGTAGCTCAGGTCACACAGGTTATCAAATGGGTTCCTGTCAAACGGCTGCAGTCAGCTGTAGACGATCGGTTTAACCACTTTATAGAGCAGATTCTGCCTGGGCTTGAGAAAACCACCATGAGCGACAACCACACGGTGATATTTGTATCATCCTATTTTGATTTTGTGCGCATTCGGAACCATTGCAGAAACAAGGGCTGTTCGTTTGCAGCTATTTCAGAATACTCGACAAAGACCGAGGCTATGCAAGCACGCAGAAGGCTCTACGATGGCAGTCTGCAGTTTATTTTGTACAGCGAGCGAGCACATTTTTATCATCGCTACCCGATCAAAGGTATTCGCCATATGGTGTTCTATTCCCTGCCTGATCGTCCGCGGTACTATTCGGAGATGGTCAATCTTATGCTGACCAGCAATGAAGGGTCTATATCACCAGAACAGCTTTCGTGCGTAGCCTTTTATACAAAATATGATCAGCTCAAGATAGAGCGCATTGTAGGCACCAAGCTTGCACCACAACTTTTGTCAGGAGAGCGCTCACAGTTCACATTTGCCTAGATTTAGATATCTTTAGTTGACAGTTTCTTGTGTACTTCTATCTCTGCCAAGGCTAGCAAGATGATACTCTATTTGAAAAAAGTATAATTGAACAAGTAGAGCTACCATAAACAAAAGTGCCTTGATATTTTTTTTTATCAATTAGTCCTTTTCCTCACCACAGTCTTCAATAGTGATAGGCGTCGAAGTCTTGCCATTAGCCGAGCCAAGCGCTTCGATCTCCTTGACAACCTTCATGCTAGCATCGTCAGCAACTCTTCCAAACACTACGTGCTTGCCATCGAGCCATGGGCATGGAACCGTGGTAATAAAAAACTGCGATCCGTTGGTATTGGGCCCAGCATTGGCCATCGAAAGCAGTCCAGGTTTATCATGGGCCAGCTTAAAGTTCTCGTCCGCAAACTTGGCGCCGTAGATCGACTTGCCGCCGGTGCCGTTATGGTTTGTAAAGTCGCCGCCTTGTAGCATAAACTGCGGGATTACGCGGTGGAACTTGCTGCCCTTGTAGCTGAGTCCCTCCTTGCTCTTCTCACCCGAGCACAGCACGCGAAAGTTCTCGGCAGTCCTCGGCACGATGTCTGAGCGAAGTACCATCGTGATCTTGCCAAGGGGCTTTCCCTTGGCTGCAACATTGAAGAATACACGTGGAGAGGGCATGGTCAATTTAAAAGTGTGGAGCAAGATTACCTTATAAGCAACGGTGTCAAGACAGGAAAGGAAAATTATCGTTACAGACGTGAAGTTGCTGTTGTTCAACCTTTTTCTCTTCGCAAATTGGATTACTGTAATTATCGTCGGAATAGATCAACATGCTAAAAGCCGCCAGGTCTGCTCTGGTTTGCCAGCTGGTTCATCGACACATTCTGCTGCCTCTGGGCCGGCTTGCTCTTTTTCGACAGAGACAAAGAATCCAGCGCTAACAAGTTCGAGTTCATATCCCAGATATCGCTAAAGGCACTCTTCTCCGCCAATTTGCCCTCGCTATTCGGATTTACCGATGTTGCCGATGTCAGTGTTGATGGACTATTACTTTGTGCAATAGCAGAAGATGTCGGTAATGGCTGAAAGCTCATTCCAACGTCATCGCCACCAAGCAGATCAATGGTAGCACCAGAACTACCTCTTGGATTCGTAGCCAAAGTCGATTGTTGGGGCAGTAGCGACGGCTGAGCATATGATGGTGCGCTGCTGGCGATCGGCGGGTTAGTGACAGTGCCGGCACCCTGAAAGTCACCCCAGTCATCATCAGGAGCAGCAGGCGCAGTGAACATTGCCGAAGATGTGTTGGGCTTTGCAGGTGCGGTTGGCGCCACAGCAGATGGGATAAGCGAATCCATAAAGTTTCCAGCGGGCGAGGCCGATAGAGCAGGCGCTGTAGATGGAGCATTGCCAGTCCCATCATCATCGTCAAAGGAAAACAGATCAGCAACTTCTGGGTCTTTGGCTCTAGTATCTACTGGCGTCAATTGGCGTGTCGATTTCCGAGAAGCAAGCGCAGCAGTTGTAGACGGCGAGCTCCTGCCACCAGAGCCGGACCTGCTGTTGCTATCACTCCTGTCCTCGTAGCGCGATCCGGAAGCCATGTAGTCTCCGCCGCTTAAGCCGCCATATCTGCTACCAAAGCCCGCGCCGTTGCTTCCAAAGCCAGAAGACGAGAACCCAGAGCTGTCTCTGGCACTACTGCTGTTGCCAAAGCCAGACATGCGTGCACCGCCCTCAAATCCATCGTACTTGTTGCGGTTAGCCTTTGACTTTTTGCGCTCCTCACGCAAACGTTCATCGTCATTAATAAGATCCACAATCTCCTTTGACCGATAACGCACATTTATACCTTGGTCCTTGCCGTTATTATCAATGTGGTGAAAGTTCTTTAACATCTTCACAATGGTAATATGATTGCGCACATCCTCCACCACACGCTCCGCGCCGCTTTTCACTAGATATTCGATAAGCTGCAGCGCCTTGTATACTTGACGCCAATTTGACGGGTCCGTATCATTGAACTTCATGTATATCATGGGCATGATATCATCAAAGTCCTTTCTACCGTAGATGTGTAACAGAATGCAGCGAGCGATGACATGGTTTGAGCTCAGATACCGGGTTTATTATCTGAAGTGATAACACGCATACACCGACGATGTTGAAAGACGATGCTTACCTATTGTATGTGGCGTCCGCCAGCTCCCGCATAAGAGTGGTGGAGGCTCCCCAGGGCTCGGGTCCTGTAGCCTCATTAACCTTGACCTCCATCTCAGAGTAGTTCATCACCACATTCTTGACCTTGTTGTAAACATTCCGTACGTCCCAGGCAGAAATCTCGGTCAGCTTATTAAGGTCCATAGTTAAGTCTATGTTGTGCGGCAAATCGATAGATAGAGAAGAAAAATTCAGAAACTGAGCACTGCGAATGCGAGAAAAGCGAAGAGATTTAGTTTAAGATTGATACTTGAGTCAGGAGAAGCGGAAAATGAAAAAGGTAGAAAACTACCAACTAATAAAATAGAAGTATGGCGTTCTATAACTAGACAAGTGAGAGTTTCACAAGCTGCGCCTCAGCATCAGCCACAGCAAATGCCTGGTCAACCTCAAGCTTACGGCGAGCAGCAACAATCCAGTCCTCTGCGAGTTTCTTGGGCCAACCCTTAAGCTGGTTCAGCTCGCGAGTGGCAGAGTCCAGGTCATGGCGCCTAAGTAAAAAGCTTGTGCGAGCGAGCACAGACTCGACATCGTCACCATCTACCAGCCCCTCCTTTTCAAACATTACCCTGGATAGCGCCAACGACAAGACCTGCGAGCCAAAGTTGCCGTTTTCCGGGACCAATGACACGCTACGGATTTCTTTGCGCACAGTATCAAAGCGGTCTTCAAGCTCAGCCTGCGACAGAATACCCTCCTCAGCAACAGAACGTGTAATCGACGTAGCCGCAGCACGGGTAGCCGGGAATTCAGTGGTAGCGGCGCCCGCCAGCGCTGCAAGCTCAGCAGCAAACGGTCTTTGAGCATCAGCTGCATTACGCAGGGCTGCAGCAGCTACACCTAGCCGTGCAACAGCACGCGACCGGTGGATCAGCTCGCGGCTGTCGTGAGCCATGCGTGTCAGCTGGTGCAGCTGCGCCTCGACACGGTCCAGATGTGCCAGACGACCCCCACGCTCCTCGTCCACACGCGCACGCACAAAGCGGTTAAAGCGACGCTCAAGAAAATCGCGCTGCGCTCCAAGCTCCGTAGCAAGACGCTCGTCCGCTGCATTAGCAGCATTTTTCAGCAGTCCGTCGCGCTCCTCGATCATCTGCGCCTCGTGTGCAATCAGTGCGGCGTGTGCAGTGTCCTGGAACTCGCCCAACATTGTGTCAAACTTTTTGCGCTCTGCATCCAATGCCGCTTCAACAGCTGCCTTCTCGTCATCCTTGAGCGTGCCCATATGCCGGTCCAGCGCAAGAAGCGCGTCGCTAAGCGCTTTGAGCTGCTGTACCTCCTCTGGCAAGAGCCCTCTCTTGTTCAGCGCTGCTGCCACATTCGACACCCTTCGTGATAGCTCCATCACTGCAGCACTGTCCGAGTCCAGAGGCGGAATATCGACTTCTAGCTTAACGCTTTTCACTGGAGCAGCCGCAAGCACATTGTCGCTTTTCGGCTTCTGCTTGGATAAAGTGGTATCCCGCTGCGCATTCTTTGGACGTTTGTGCGCATCATCCTCGGGCGCCTGCCAGCTGTTATGTTGAAGCATATTCAGTAAAGCGCCAAATTGTTGGTAGATAAAACGCCCAGTATAAATGGCCTGGTCATAGACATTGTATCCAACATCGCTGAGCGCCATGACAAGACTATCGTCATGATGCCGCATTAGCTGCATAAAACTCCTTGCACCCGGGACATAGTGCTCAAACTGCTGTCCAAACTCCCGATCCTCTCGCGCATAGGCCGCTGCCGCTACAAATCCCGATCCAGCAAGAAGCGTCAAGAACGCTGTGTTACGGATCTTATGTCCCTTCTTTTTCTTCTTAGTAGGCTTAGGCTCAATCGTAAACTTAGCATCTGCATCGCGCACTCCAGCCTTTTCTGTCGAAGATACGCTCGGTACCTTTACAGCTGGTGCGTCCGTTGTTGCAAAACGCTTAGGAACACCGCGTGTGAATCCACGCGCAGTCGATGTCGTCCGTGTCTACCATTGAAATAAGATACACTGGGCCTGTTGGTATACCACGGTGGTAGAACCGTTTTTAGTATAATTGCGTTTATTCAGAGATTACAAAGACCGGAATTGCTTATCCACTGGCGAGGCGCTTTTCAATTCAAAACTTACAGAGGAAGCTAGCAGCGCTCGGGTTCCAGTTGCAGAGACACGCAGCATATTCAAATTTTTTATCGCGTGTCACAGCACCGCGCTGTGGATTCGCCTTTTTTCTTTTTGTTGATAAGGATGCGAAATTTGAAAGCAAAGAACAACCTGCCCACATAAAATTGTTAAGCTCAACAAGAGTGGGGGAGAGAAAACATCCCCACTGATCTGATTGCCAGTGGTTGACCAAGCACCTATCTGGGATGCAAAGACAAACGGAAAGTAGACAGGTAAAATACAGACAAAAATTTAGGGCAAGAACACAACTACATAAGTTACTAATCAAGAGCGTTGGCAGATGCAGATATTTGTTGTAAA
>KZ303508.1:313879-327945 GCA_002705745.1 Coemansia reversa NRRL 1564 | reverse complement strand
GATTGTTCACACCGGAACTACAGGAGCAAACAGCAGTATCTGGTGCACTGGGAAGGCTATGGTGAGAGCGACCGGACATGGGAACCCGAGACTGCATTTACCAATGCAAAGCAAGTACTTAAAAAGTACAAAGACGCCCAAGGGCTCAATGGACATGCCAGAGTCTAGTCCTAAGAAGGGGCGAATGTGAGGACGATTAGATGCGGAACTCACTTATGACGTCATAGTGGGAAAGGTGTTTACTTTAAACACTTAGCACGTTTATGTTTTCTCTCTAAATGTTTCCTTAGTCTTTTCACGGGGATTCAAATATATTGCCTACTTTATAGTTTATTCTTCTTTACAGCACTTCATTTGAATCAGTGTCATTGGCATTGGCATTAAATGCAATGTTCACAGCCATCACTGGCTGGAATCCATAGTTTACATAAAACAGAATGTGCTGCATTGAGCTATGGTTGCAGCTATTGTATGCAAATTCGGCTAATAAAAGTAGGGCTTTCCAATTGTTTTGATGATTATTGCAAGTTGCATGTAACATTGCTTTAAGTGTCTGGTTAACCCATTTCATTTGGCTGTCAGTCTGCATGTGGCCAGCTGTCAACATTCTTAGCTCAGTCCCAGTCCACTTTCACAGAGTGTGCCAAAAAGATGAAATAAACTTGAGGTTGCAGTCCAACACAATGGATTCCGGTAGGTCATGTAAATGATAAAGTTGCTCAAGATATAGTTGTGCAGTTTCTTGTGCTGTCACTGTTCCATGTGTGGCAATAAAGTGTGCTATTTTTGATAGACAGTCTACAACTACCATAATTGCATCATAACTATCTTTTGTTTTTGGCAGGATCACAATAAAATCCATGCTCACACTTACCTAATTATACTATGGAATTTCCAGCAGCTGCAGTAGCATGTCGCTCAGCTGTATGCTATTCTTTACTTGCTGGCATTTATCACACATCTGCATATACTCCTCATAATCCATATACATACCCAGCCAATAAAATATTTTGCTTAGGCACTGATGCATTTTGTGAATGCCTGGGTGCATTGCCACTATTGGCTGTTGAGTCAACCGCAGCAACATAAGGGATTGCCAGTGGCATTGGCCTTTCTAAAAGGCAGCAATCAGATGTTTTACTCTTTGTTTCCTTTAGCTTTTCTTTGACTTTGAATACCAAGACAAATAGTTAACAGCCACCTCTGAATCATGGAACTCACATATCAGAAGCAGCTGATTGACTTTCTTACCAATGCATCAGCTCCCCTTCTTAAAAAGTACACCTTGGTGCATATGGTCTTTGCTTTAGTTTCTTTAGCATTTTTTGATGATAGCTCATTGCTTGATTGTAATAAATGCACAATTCATTCAAGCTTTGCATCACTGAGATATTATTCTGCTGCATCAGTGCTAGTTGGGAGTTTCAGTGTCTTGATCACTGCCATGCATGCATGTGGTGTCCTCCCAATTCCAGAAGAACCGAATCCACCAGTTGTGGGGTCCATGTCGAAAAGTTTTTCTACTTGCACCAGCTGCAGTTCTGTGATCATTGTTGGAATAAGCTGTGCAATTTGATCGCTAGCAGAAATATAGATACTTGCACATAAGCTATTAAATAGTAAGACTTTAATCTCACCAGTATAACTTTGACCAAAGATGTCTCTGAGTACCTCAACACCTTTGGATGCTAATCTGCTATGTTGCATGATACACAAATAGGAATTCAGCAGTACATGAGCAGCTACTCCAGTGGACACCAGAAGCAATTCATATGGCTCCAATGTGAATTTTGTTATGCAGTGGATATCAAAACCAGTGTTATTGGCATGAGCTTTTATCGGCATCTGTGCATCTTCATGTAGTAATTAAACATCCATCATTGAAGATTCTGTGGGATCGGTAAAAACCACACTGATGTTCAAATTGCAAAATGCAGACATTAAGTCATCCACATATTGTGGCAGGGCGGGAGGCGAGGCAGGCATTGAAGCAGGCATTGAAGCAGGTGGTGGCACTAATGGCAGTGCTGACGGAGCAGATTTCATAGAAGGTGGCAGGTTTGGCATCAGCATTGCAGCAGAAATTAGATTATCTAATCGTGCTGGCATTAATGCAGGCAAAAGTGCAGGCATAGGGCTAAATGGCTGCAATGGCATTTGCATTAGATGGGTTTGGCACTTATACTTGTCTGGACAGATGTCAGGTTGCAAAATTGGTGAGTATGACAGGCCATCGGTGACAATGTTTTTAGATCCAGCATGGTATTTAATTACCATGTCAAATGCCTGCCACATCTTGAGCCAGCAAATCTGGTGATCAGAAAATTTCATATGCATTTTGATCATCTCAATAGACTGATGGTCGATCATGACTTAAAAACGGATGCCATGCAAGTAATGGTGCCATGTTGTGAGTGCGTGGATAATAGCAAATAATTCCAGTTCATGTACCAGCCATCTGTGCTGCTGTCGCTTAATTTCAATGAGTAGAATGCAATGGGACATCATTTGCTACCATGCTTCTGGTATAAAACGCCACTGATGGTGGTACTGGAAGCATCTGTCTCAATTCATGTCTCAGACTGTTGGTCAAACTGGTGGATAATCGGTGTGGACAATAAATGATCTTGAAGTTTGTGGAAAGTGGATTCAGTGTCAGCATTCCAGGTAAAAGTGTCATCTTTTAACAATTCTGTCAGTGGAAGCACAGTCTTCGTGTAATTCTGGATAAATTGGCAGTAGTAACTGGTGAACCTAAGAAAACTGCAGATGTCAGTCTGTGATTTGGGCAGCAGCCACTTGCAGATCACCTCTACTTTGTGCAGGTTGGTTTTGATGCCATTTTTCAATAAAACATGGCTGAAAAAATCAATGGATTTGGCAAAGAATTTGCATTTTTTGGCTTTTGTGTGTAGGTTATTATTATGCAAGCATGTGGGTACAGCTTCAAGGTCATGCGCATGGTCATCAGGATTGCGCAAAAATACCAAGATGTCATCAAGGTATGCAATACACGTCTTGCCGAGTTGGTCATGAAGTGCGTGGTTCATCACATGCTGAAATGCAGCAGGTGTGTTGGTCAGACCAAATGGTACAAGGGTATACTTGAAAGACCCCTGTTTTGTATGGAATGCAGTTTTTGGGATATCCTCATCGCAGATACATACCTGATGATATGCTTGCACCAGATTGATTTTTAAGAAAATTCTCATACTTCATGTGTCATCAATTAAATTGTCAATGGCGGCATCAGATATGCATCTTTAATTGTGATCTCGTTCAGGGCATGATAGTCAATGCAGAGACAAAGCTCCCCAGATTTCTTTTTAAGAAAAAGTACTGACACTCCCCATGGTGATGTTGAGGGGCAGATGTACCCTTTCTTAATTAAATCAGCAAGCTGGCGGTCTAATTCTTCGAGCTTGGTATGCGAAAGTCAGTATGGAGTGCGAGAAACCGGCACCTTGCCCTCATGAATATGGATTTCCATTTCAGGCCTGCTGGCAGGTGGCCGGCCTTCGGGCGGGTTTTCGAGCACTAATGCATAGCATTGGCAGAGGTCCCTGAGCATATTTTCTTGAGCTGAAAAAGTGCTGCAATCTGTACAGAATTGCCATTATGCCAATCATGCTTGATAAAGCCACATTCAGCGACTTCACCACCAGCAATGGCAGTTTCAAGCATTTTGGCAGTCATTGGCACAGCATAAATATTGGCGGCAGTCGGCAGCATCTCATTTTGCATTGGCTGCATTTTCAGGCCATGGTTTATGCAATTGTGGCCATCTAGGTGGCATGAGAGAATATTCTATTTGCAATGCACCGTAGCATTATGTGTGTGCAGCCAGTCATTGCCAAGGATGACATCTGCAGTAATGGGAAGCACCAGACATGTAGTTGTGAATGATACATCATCTGCAAACTTTAATACAGCATTGCATGAGCACATGCAATTATAGTAGTGCTTGCCACTTATCACATATACTGGCTGCATGTGTGATAGGCAGTTCATTTGCAGTTCAAGTCATTCATAGGTTGCTTTCTTCAAAATGGTAATCTGCAACCCATTATTAATTAGGACACAGATTTGAATACCATTAATGTGCACATACACCATAAACTGTTCTTGTGGTAAAATTCTGGCTATGCTTTTATTTGACCAAAGAAGCAATAGCTACATTACTAATCAAAACTGTGGGCTTATGTTATATAATATCTTTTGTTAAAAAGTTCTAGCTTATGTTGATAATCAAAGGACAACAGGCCACTACTTTTCACTATGAGGATTATCTAGTATAAATAGCAGTAGTTCTTCCAGGGTTTCATGATGAATACATTAACTTGTTCTTAAGTCAACTTTTCTACAACATCTTGTGGTAGCACCTCCTTAAAAACGAATATTCAAACAGTGAAATTTTATTATTTCAATAGTATTAAAAGAAAGAGAAATATTTTTTATTTATTTATTTTATTTTTATTTTATTATTTAAAATGGCAGAAAAATGCAGGTCGTGAGGCAGCAAACTTTGCACAGTCTGTTAGAGGTCATCCTCATTTTGATGGAAACGCTTTGACATTAACAGTTGATGGACTTAGGAAAATTTTGGATAGTGCTTTTCGAACTCAGTTAATTACTGATCCGGTACAAAAGGCCATTTTGGCTGAAGGGATGCTGGATTATCGAGTTTTGCAGAGTTGGACATCACATTGCCATGTGCACAACAGGTTGGGTACAGCTACAATGGACCAGTTGATTTCATTCTTCACTGAGTCTTATCATAGTATTAGCTTGGCATTTCAAGCTTTAGAAGAGTTGCAGACAGTGACTTTTCAGTTGAGGATGATCTCCCAACTTTCCATCAAAAGTTTGATCATTTGGTGGCATGCTCTGAATTATCTGATATTCGAGCATCTATTATTTTAAACCACTATCACAGGACTATGCCAATGGAAATTAAATAGGAGTTGTTTTCATCAGATATTACAATTTTACAGCAGGCCAAGAATCATAGGTTAGTTTTGTGGCATACTCAAAAGTCATTGGCAAAAGCAGGAACAGCAGATAATAGTGGTCCAGTACCTATGGATGTTGATCATCTAGTAAAACAGCAGGCATGGTATAATAAGAGGTTTACTAGTGAACTAATATAAATCTTTAAACTCCAAACAAGCTAAGGAAACCTTTCTAAAACATTAGGCGCTAAAGTGGTATATATATGTGCACACATATATATATCCACATGATCTGATTCAGCTAATCAGTATCACACATGGCATGGAGGACCTTGTTTTGATGCTCACAAATTTCCATGTACAGCTCAAGAATTAATATCCTAGTTGGAAAAACAACAGTGCTTATATTGTGGCAGAGATAACCATCGATTTAATCATTGCCGGATGAGACAGAATACACAGGTTCATCAGACAGAAATGGTACCAGCACAAACTGATGAGAATGAGTCGGGAAACGGGCAGTGAGCTAGGACAGGGCAAGGGTCTAGTGCTCACAAGATAATAAGGTTATTAATAGAATAGCACTATCAATAAATGCTGTTCACAATAAGCAAACCTTGTGCATGATCAAGTAATGGTCAAGAGTATGTTTAGGAATGGACAGTCAGTTCATAGTTTGGTAGACAGTGGTTCTCAAGGTTGTTGTATTTTGCATGCTGTGGTACAAAAGTGGTGATTAAAAATTCATCAAGCAGCAACTGAAACAGTTGTTTATTTGGCCGACAGAAAAGAGTTTTATTGGACTAGTGAGTATGCCTGTATTATGGTGGATGTTGGCAGATGTAGAGCTTATACCAAAATGAATTGTTGCATATTACTAGTCAGTGTGGATATTATTATTGGGATGACTTGGCTTAATGAGTACAGCACCAAAGTACACTGTGGCTAAAAACTGGGTGTAGAATATTATGTTTGAAACAAGAACCTATTTGCTCATAGAGAAACGTGGCAGCAGTCTGAGATTGAATGTCAGAGCATAGAAAAATCTTTTATTTCGGTAAATGAGCTTAATCATCTTTTGAGTTCTATTGATGGTCGGAATCAGATTGCTAAGAAATATTTGGCAGTAGTTCAGAATGTCGATAGTAGCAACTGTAGGGCTGTGTCAAATGAACAAGACATTGATGTGCAAACGATTGTATGTAATTTTCAAGATGTTTTCGAACATCCTCCAGCAGGATTACCACCAAAAAGGAACATAGATTATGCCATAGATCTGTTACCAAATGCATAGGCTCAGGCACAGCAACTTTATCGGTTGTTACCATCAGAAAATGTCGAGTTAGACAAACAAGTTAAGGAAGTAATCGATTTTAGATACATTGAGCCATCAGTGTCACCATGGGGCACACCAGTTCTATTTGTTAAGAAGAAGGATAGCACAATGCAAATATGCATTGGTTATTGGTGCTTAAATGAACTGACAATAAAGGATTCATTTCTTATTCCATGGATTGATGACTATATTGATATGAGTAGTGGTTCAATGATTTTTTCTAAATTGGATTTACAAGCAGCATATCACCAGGTACGAATTAGACCAGGGGATGAGGATAAGACAGTGTTTAGGACACGTTTTGGTACGTTTCAGTATCGAGTGTTGCCGTTTGGGCTTTGTAATGTGCCAGTGACATTTCAACGAGTGATTCAGGATGTGTTGAAGGGACATCTGAACAAGTACTGTGTTGCTTATCTCGATGATATTTTGATATATTCGCCAGATTATGAGACACATAAGAACCATGTGGCGGCAGTATTAGAGACATTACAAAAAGAGCAGCTCTATTGTAAGAAGGTCAAGTGTGAGTTTTTCCAGCCATGGGTTGAGTTTCTGGGTCATGTTATTGGATATAATGAAGTTGCTATGGATTCATGTATGATTGAGGCAATTCGTGACTGGCTGCAGCTTAAGGATATTATGGATGTGTGGCATTTCTATGGGACATGCAATTTTTATTGGCAGTTTATTCGGAATTTCACCAGAATTGCATAGCCATTGATGGTGTAGGAAATCTCGCTACTGTGGACGCACAGTAGCGCAGTGTTTCCTGCATTTATCTTTTCATGATCACTTTCCCTCAAGACATCCGTTTCCCTCAAGACCTTCTCCTCAGTTGTCCGTATCTCATGACTACACTGATGACCAAGAATTTGATCAAGGACTTGGAGGGCCCCTTTTAAGGCACCCTCCTCTCACTCAACATTAGTTTCGTTTTCTTTTTAAGTCCTTCACATCTCATATTCAATAGCTTAATAGAATTGTTAGGCTAGTGAATTGGAGAGACCAAGGCAACAACGATTTAAGCTTTAATATACAAATTGTTTTAAGTTTCTAACTATTCTTTTATTTCGTTAATAGCATTGAAATATCAAATAAAAACGCTATAAACTACAGACAGATTTGTTGAAATTTGATGCATTTAAGTGGTCACCAGCAGTGCAGATGGCATTTAAGGTGCTAAAGGAGGCATTGTGCTCGAAGCCAGTACTATAGCTGTTTGATCCAGTATTGCCCAAGTGATTGGAGATGGATGCATTGGATTATGCTATTGGAGCTGTATTGCATCAGAAATGCGAGGATGGCTGGCATCCAGTTTCATATTTGTCGCGAAGATTATCGGCTGCAGATACTAAGAAAGCAATCTACAGTAAAGAGTTGCTTGCGATCATTTCAGCTTTACAGGCATGGCGGCACTATTTGATGGGTACCTCATTTGAGATTTTAAAAGATCAGCACATGCTAAAACATTTGAAGTTATAGGCTAATGTTAATCAGCAGTTTGCTCAGTTTTTGATGATTATAGTGAAATTTGATTTCACTATAACATATTGGAAGGGAGCATTGAATCTAGTAGCTGATGCATTGTCATGGCCATCGAGATTGTTATCAGATGCAGATAAGGGGTACCAGTATGTTTTGGATGGTAGACCAGATATTGCATCTAAGGCTGCATTGTTTGAGCAAGATGCTGCATATCAGGTGGTGGCAAAAGCACTGAATTCGAGAATGGCGCCTGAACCAGCAATTGAGCCAGTGGTTCAGGCAGACAGGCAGTATGAGCCAAGAGTTAGACAGTGAGATGAACAGCTGGACAGTTCTGAGGAGGAAGACCACATACCAGATGTGATTTGTGAAGCAATTGGTATTGCTGAGAGTTGTGATAAAGTAAATGACAGTTCAGATAGTAGCAGAGTGCAGACACTATATGCTGTACAACAGGCAACTGCCATTGCAGATGGATGAGATATTATATTAGATGATTTGTTTGAATCTGTGAGAGGAGAATTGGAGCATCTGGGTCTCAATGATCTATTGGAAATCACACTGGAAGAGATGACGCATTTGGGAATTAATGTGTTGCAGCAAAATACTGATGAGTTGCAGGTGGTATTGTTGTTTCCTGATGCTAAATTGCCAGTTAGAAAACATGCAGATGATGTAGGATATGACATAGCATTGGTAGAAACATGTGTATTGGTGAAAGGCAAAGTAACCATGATACCATTGGAAATTGCAGCATGACCACTGGTTGGGACATTTATCAAAATTGAGTCACATAGTAGCATGGTGAAGAATGGTATTTTTGTAGTAGGCGGCATAGTAGATCATGGATATACTGGTGGAATTCTGGCACTAGTATATAATGCTAGTTAAAATGATCGTTTAGTATCAGCAGGCAAGCAAGTTGCACAGTTGGTTATATATAATGTGCAGACCCCACCTGTGGTGCAGACCATTTCATTGGATCAGACTGATTGTGGTATTCATGGATTTGGTTTGACAAATACCGCAGAAGTTAATGCAACTACAGTACTTCATGCAGAGAATTTTGAAGATCCGTCAGATTCATATAAAGGTGATAAGAATCTTGAGAACATAGTCAGACTGTTAAAGAAACCTGAGAAGACTCGTGATGAGACAAAGCGTATGCAACAATATCTATTAGTAGATGGTATCTTATATAAGAAGAGGCATCATTGTGTTGGTAATTGTAAGATATGTGCAAGATTGTTGTTGGAATACCATGACACTCAAACTGTGATGCACCAAGGGATTGATAGGACTTATGAGAAGTTACACAATTTTTTTTATTGGTCAAAGATGTTTGAAGATATAAAGGAATTTGTTAGGTCTTGCAATACTTGTCAATGGAGTAAGCCAAGTCCAAACAAGTATGGATTGTTGCAGGGTTTGGATGTTCCTGAGAGACCATGGTCTGACATTTCTATGGACTATATTGTGCAGCTGCCAGTTTTGGGAGGATTTGATGCAATATTTGTAGTAGTGGATCGGCTATCTAAGATGGTTCATTGCATCCCACAGACAACAGATGTTGCAGCAGAAGGTACAGCAGATTTGTATATTTACAATGTATTTAAATTGCATGGATTGCCAAAGTCTATTGTGTCAGATCATGATCTGTGATTTACATCGGATTTCTGGGAAACATTGTGTTGAATCTTTCAGACAAAGCTGAGGTGGAGTACTGCATACCATCCACAGACTGATGGGCAAACTGAGTGTGCAAATCGTATGATTAAAGAAATGCTTAAAGCTTTTGTTAACAAGCGACAGAATGATTGACACAAGTGTTTGCCTTTGGCTGAGTTTGCATACAACTCATATAAGAATCGTTCTACCCATCTGTCACCATTCTATATTAATTACAGATTTGAGCCAACATTGCCAGGTACATTCAATATTGGTGATACTGCTGGAAATATGACAGCTAAGCAACGTGCATGGCAGCTTGACAACATTATTAAAGCTGTGCGTGAAAACGTATTTTCAGTGCAGGAACGTTCAGCTGAGTACTATGACAAAGACAGGACTGAAGCTAAGTTTAAGATTGGTCAGAAAGTGTTAATTTCAAGGCAGTTGGCAATGCCGGAGTATTTGCAGTCACCAGTAGGCAAGAAAGGTCTAGGTGATCAGTGGATTGGACTATTTATTATGACATAAATAATTGGTGATGGAAATACTGCATATAGACTGGATCTTCCTGAGTCTTAAAAGATTTATCTAGTGGTTTCTATATGGTTTATGCATCCTTATGTGGAGTCATCTCGGTTTACAAGAGCTCACCAGCAACAACTAGGGTCTATTATTCGTGATGATCAAGAAGAGTATGAAATTGAGCAAATAATTAATCATTGCGATGATCAGTACCATGGTAGACAATATTTGGTTACTTGGAAAGGTTATTCATGAGACACTGCTGAGTGGGTACATGAAGAGAAACTACGTCATGCTAAGAAAGTAATTAAGGATTATCTTCAAACCTTGGAGGACCAAGGTTTAAGCTAGAAAGGGGGGGGATGTTATATAATATCCTTTATTAAAAAGTTCTAGCTCACATTGATAATCAAAGGACAACAGGCCACTACTTTCCTCTATGAGGATTATCTAGTATAAATAGCAGTAGTTCTTCCAGGGTTTATGATGGAATACATTAACTTGTTCTAAAGTTAACTTTTTCTACAACATCTTACCACCTTGCAGTTCAGCTGGTCTTTTAGGCTGCATTGTGGGCATCTCCTCAGGCTGTGCCTAGCATTGCAACAGGCAAGACAAACATCTCTCTTGCAATGGTCCTGGTACTCTTCACAAGTTGCAATTTTGTGGATGGCATTGTACAAAGGAAATGATGGTGTCCCATGGTAGCCACTGCAGATACCATCAGATTCTATTAGTGGAGCTTTGGTAGTTGTAGCATCTACTTCCATTGGTGTGTTTGCAGCCATTGTGAGAAAGCCAAAATGATTGGCAGCCAGTGTTTTCACTGTACTAAGCCTGATTGGCTCATCATTCTTGGCCTTCATCAAGACACATGAAATAATGCCTGAGGGCATATGATAAAGGAACAGAAGCATCGTAGCTTGCTCATTCAGCTTGGATGCCCTGGCAGCCTCATCTAGTTGTAAGCTAAAGACATCTAGAGTTGCAACGAATAAAGGCACAGTCAAATTCATTAGGCGGAAGAATGCGACCACATAATTTACAGCATTACTGTACTGTTTCACCGCGAATTTCTCAAAATTTGACCATTCGTTTGCATCCAAGGACTTTTCCTCGCAATCTGCATAATACTGGTTAGCCTTCTCAATGGGTAGGCTGTCAGCGGCGATGGTGACTTTCCATTCTGTGGGGCACTTGGAAGTGGTGAGTAGGCAATTTGCACTTACCAGCCAGTTTACTGCATCTGGAGCAAATTTGGCATTGTTCCTTTGCTTCAGAGAAATGAGTGGGGAAACCATGCCCTTGAAGTCAGTAAATTTGAGGCTAATCTGTTGCCTTGGTAGTGACGTGTCACTTGCAATGAACTGCTTAAACTAATTTTTCTCCATCATTGGCTGGTTACAAATAAGCAAAAAGAGGGAGCATATTACTACTAAGATAAGGTTTACAGCTAAGTTTGCAGCTGAGTTTGTAGCTGAAAAAATATAGCAAGAGGTGCTACCAACTGTCAAGATGGTTTTAGTATTTTTAATAAACAATAGAGTAGAATCCCTATAAAAAACTAAGGAACCTAAACAACCATTAAAGCCCAGCTATGGGGTATTATATAACCCTCAGTAATAAGTGGCCAGTGTGAGTGTCCCTGATGCAGCCAATCAGCATAACATTCTACTCATTACACTAGGTACTTTCTATATCACTAACATTTCACTTCCGCATTCTGCAGTATACTTGCTGGAATGTGGCTGTTTGCTCTATCCTTACCCCTCAGCACACAGGCATTTATAAGGTTATTTACTTAACCTTTAATCACACACTTCATAAATGCTTGAAAGTTGCACTTGTTGCCTCCCTTTACCACACCATACATTTTGCATGCCTCTGGTAGCACTTTCAGTAGTACTATATTCTTCTGAATGCCAGTAATATTATTAATATGGCAAATGACATTTTCTGCCATACATAGATATACCAATATTTCTGGTCCATTCCCTGGTGCCAGTTGCAGCTTCTCATACATTGCCATTGCACTTGGGATAACAATCTCTGGATATAGCAGTGCTTTTGTATTTTTTTCTTGCCCATGGTAAACATGCACATACCATGCATTTAAAAACTGCAGCTTTTTGTGCACCACATGAAAAATTGATTAAACTTGTTATACTAGAGTTCAGAACTCAGTTGTGTATTCTTGGCTTAATGTATACCACTACCTCTGTAATATATGTGGGTTAGTTGTCCATAGTCACTTCCTTGAGCATCCTTGAATGCAGAATCGACAACCTAACCATCACTCCCCCAGTCCTGGCATAGTGGTTGCCATTGTGGGTGTTTTCTCATGGTGGGTGTCTGCATTTAAAGAAAACATGACATTTAAGAGAATGGTACCCAGAAAAATAAAGATTAAAATACAAGGGTCTACTGGGGATGGGCAGAACAAGTTAAAACAATGGTCAGTGGTAAAGGATAAGTTGTACAACCTCTTAATTAGCTCAAATTTGTCCATAAAAGTCAACAATGAAATTGGTGGTAATCTCTAAGTATCTCTAAAAATTTCCAAAAATAGAAACTAGCAAACACTAATAACTCTGACAAATCAAGTGCCATGCAAGAAATGTGCACTACCTACTCTCACTAGCTAAAGTTGTAGTATGTACTTTAATTATTTTTAGAAACTTAGCTATAGATGCAATAATAAATGCAAATATTAAAACCTTCAGTATACTGTTGTGTTTTTGGGAAAGGCTGACAGAAGTTGTGCCATCTAAAGATGTAACAAGCAAGCAGCATAAAAGTGCTGTTAAAATAGCTTGAAAGATTTTAGAAATACATTTAGTTCTAAGGAGAACACTGACCAAGTTGGTTGTGGGTCTCCTGTTTAAATATAAAAGAATTGTTGCTAATGCATATTCTTGGAGTTACAGGAAAAGTGGCTCTTTCCATTGAATGAGCTGTTGTGCTATTGTCAGAGTGCTCTTGTGCTTGTGGGAATAATACTGACAAACGGAGAACTCCAGTTTTATTATTAGGGGGTGTGCATCCCTTTGTTGACAATAGCACATTGTGTGCTTTTGATTGAGACTTGTCTGATCAGGAGGAAAGCATTTCCCTTTCCCCACATATACCCTGCATGTCAGGGGGAAGGGACATCCCCTCCCTGGGTTCAGGGTGGTAACGCCACCCCTTTCCAGTCCCACAACACTATTATCAACTATAGAAAATTTGCTTCTTCTTTCTTATTGTCACACTGGTAAGTGTGAACTGGCTTTGCCTGTTGAATAAAGTAATCCTAAAACTATTAAGACTAGAATGGTCTTAAGAGATTGCCCTTTTGCATTTTGCAGGCTAAATTTTAGGTTAGTGTGCAACACTTCTAGTGTAGTGGTGAAGAACAAAAATACTAATAGAAAATATTGCTGGTAAATTTCTTGCAGCTGGATACTGCTCATATCTTATTTGGCATAAAATTAGGTTATCTCTTTATCTCTAGAAAAAACTACTGAAACTGTGATCCAAGGTATTACAACTATCGAGTAGAGGAAAGATGTGTTTTTATTAATAATTAATAAGACTGCATTTTTTTTTGTATCCCTTTTTGTATCCATATAATCTGGAATATAGCAAATTAGCCAAAATCAGATATACACGTGACATGTGTATGTGTGATGCTAGGCTTGACCCTTGGCTAGTGTTCTGCATGCCCATAACACCCCTTACAACAATATTATACTAAAACATAATAGTTTTCTATATTATGCCCGTTGCTAGGCTTATACCTTTTAATCATTATATTTATCAACGCTGCTTTTTTAACAACTATTTTATTGCTTTTACTAACTTTAAAACTTCTGCAGGTACTTTCATGAAAACCTTAATCCCTAAGCATTTTTAACCCCCCCCCCACAAAGGACTTGGAAAGCCTACTCAACCCCTATAAACACACACAGTATGCCTACTCAAACCCCTATGAACAACAATTACAGCAGATATAATTGATTCTTTATGGAAAACATACACAGCGGACATAGCCGATTATTTACAGACCCAATGCATCCAGTGACTCCTTTATGACAGACAACTATACTGTACTATGG
>KZ303508.1:248045-301412 GCA_002705745.1 Coemansia reversa NRRL 1564 | reverse complement strand
TCACCGCAGATACCATCCGATTCTGCTGGCGGGCTCTAGCTGACACAGCATCTATCTCCATCGGCGCATGTGCCGCCATTGCGAGAGAGCCAAAGTGGTTGGCAGCTAGAGTTTTAACAACGCTGAGTTTGATTGGCTCGCGTTTTTCGCCTCCATCAAAACACGCGAAATGACGCCATGCGGCATCTGCGAAAGGAAGAACAACATTGTCGCCTGGTCGCCAAGTTTGGCCGACTTTGCATACTGTTCTACTTGGGTGCTGAAAGTATCCAAAGTTGCAACAGATGTTGGCGCAGTCAGTGCAGTTAGGCGGAAATAGGCATCTACATAATTAACTGCATTGCTGTAATGTTCAGCTACAAACTTTTCAAAGTTTGTCCACAGCGCACTATTTAGTGACTTTTCCGCGCAGTCGGCATAATATCTGTTTGCTTTTTCGACGGGTAGACTATCCGCGGCAACTGCGACTTTCCATTTTGCTGGGCAGTCCGCTGTATTTAGTAGGCGGTCTGCGCTTACGAGCCAGTTTACCGCGTCTGGGGCAAACTTTGCATTGGCTTTCTGTTCCTGCGGAATAAGTGGGGCTACGATGCCCTTAAAATCCGTAAACTTTAGCGCCTGGGTTTGTCCTGGTAGCGCAGTTGCGCTAGTCATAAACTGGCTAAACTGGTCGGCGTTCATTTCGCTAAAAAGCGCAAGAAAAAGAGGGAGCGGGGGTTTTTTTTTTAATTACTGCTAAAATAGAGTTTGCGATTGTTTGTGGCTGTTTACGGCTGTTAGCGGCTGGTTGCGGCTTAAGGTGGATAGCAGGAGGTGCTACGAACTGTAAAGAAGAATAAACTATAAAGTAGGCAATATATTTGAATCCCCGTGAAAAGACTAAAGAAACATTTAGAAAGAAAACATAAACGTGCTAAGTGTTTAAAGTAAACACCTTTCCCACTATGATGTCATAAGTGAGTTCTGCGTCTAATCGTCCTCACAGATGCCGTGCAGTAATATCAACTGTGGGTCCACACCTTTCGACCCAAATAATGCATCATGCAACGTACAAAGGCAGAAACCCGAATTGGTGAGCAACGGTGTACTGGCTGCTAAAGTTAGCACCAAAAGCTATGTTAGAAACTGAGGCGCAGATGCTAATGGAGGAAATACACATGCACAATTTCGACAGCGCTGCAGATTTTGTATCAGCATTTGAAGCACTGCGATTCCGCGCCGGGCCGCGGCTGGGCAAAGAAAATACAATGGAATTGCTGTTTCGAGCAGTCGGAAAAACCTATGTGTTGTACATCCAGCAGATGGCGCATACCACGTATGGACATCGCGTAGACATTTGTCAATTGGAGAATGAACTAGTTGAAGCACAGTCACAGCAGTGGCTGATCGCAGATGACGAAACTCTTATGCGCAAACACCAACAGCGCATGGCAAAACTGCGCCGTCAATACCGGATCCCGAATAAGCCGCTGAGCAAGGAAACCCGCGGCTTTGAAAATAATGAACGCCCGAAATTTCAGCAACAGAAACCATAGAATCGGTCGGGTTTATACAACAGACACAAGGAAAATCGTTCTGCGCCCGCGGTTAAACAAATTGAACTTCAGGAGATAGACGAAATTTCCGCGGATGAACAAGATGAGATTCAGCAGGCATCTGAGGCCAAAGTTGATGGTAACTCTGAAGGGGAGGTCGATGATGCTGAAGATCTGGATTTCTATCAAGTTACAGTGGATGATGACAGTCAAGAGACCAACTTGGGCACTGAAGAATGCACAGATACATCACAGGTAATTGTTGCTCCCGCAGTAACTGCACAATTGCAAAATGAGCTAGGTAAAGTATCCGGATTATCACCAACCACTATCTGGGTGGAAACACGCAAGCGTCCCAAGTGGATGCTGCCAGTGACGCTGAGGACGTCATCTGTAACTATTCAGACAGAAGCCGAAATTGATTCCGGCGCAGATCGCACAATGGTCTCGCGCGGCTTAGCCGCTGAATTAGGAGCAAATATTCAGCCACTCATTGGCCAGGTGCGCATGGCCGACCAATCTACAGTGCCAAGGGAAGGTGAGTTTACTTGTGTTCTGATGACAGCGAAACATGTATTTGTGCTGCGAGCAGAGGTCTTTCCAGGAAAAACTAACCAGCCGGTATTGATCGGCTGCGATGTCATTGAACAATGTGGAATTGGAGAACTATTGTCCGCGCTTGCGAGTAGGGATGATCATCCACTCGTGACTACCAATGCCCCGGATTTGCCAGCAGAGGAGCTCGGTGACGACTCAGCCAATCGCGAGCAGATCTTGAAGGCGGTTACAGCAGTCGCTAAGAAGAATGCGGCCATGGATCTAACCAAACCATGTCCATTTCCCGAAGCAGTGGTCACAATTCCGCTAAAAGATGAAGCGCTGGTCGAAAGACATTATCAGTGCCAACCGCTGTTTCCAACTGAGAAGGCGGCTATTGTACAGCGAAACATTGATGAGATGCTGTCATTAGGTTTTATTAAACCAGCACCGCAGGGATGTCGCTTCAACTCGACAATTTTTCTAGTTCCCAAGAAAGATGCGCAGGGCAAGCCAACCGATCATCGCCCAGTCGTTGACTATCGCTGGGTGAACGAAAGGACTATGGATGATGTTTATCCGCTGCCAGTACCGCATGAGATTTTCAAGGAATTAGCTGGTGCACATTTCTTTACTACGCTGGATATTACCAAGGCATATCATCATCTGCCCATCGCCAAACTTGATCAGCCGAAGACAGCATTTACGTGGGCATGCGAGCAGTACGTCTATGTACATGCTCCGTTTGGCTTAAAAAATCTTCCAGCCCAGTTCCAGCGCATTATGTCGCGCCTGCTCAAGGATTGCATGTTTGCCCGCACATATATTGACGATATTGTCGTATTCTCAGCTACGATCGACGAGCATATTAAACATGTAAGTATTGTAATTGAACGCTTGACCACAGCCGCACTACCGCTAAATGTGGCCAAATGTCATTTTGGCATGATGGCGGTTAAGCTGCTTGGTTTTGTCGTAAGCGGTGCAGGCCATTACGCGGACCCTGATCGTGTGCGTATAATCAGCCAGTGGCCGCAACCGACGACGCGCACGGAGCTGCAGTCATTTCTTGGAGTCGTCAACTATGTTCGCGAATACCTTCCACACTTGCATCGCCTAACTCCGGTGCTAGATAAGTTGCGTGGCGGCCAACGCAATGGCCGCGAAAAGATCGAACTTGACGCCGAACAGATAAAGGCATTCAATGATCTCTGGAAGGAAGTGGCGGCATCGATCAAGCTGTACCATCCACAGCCCGATCTCCCGTTCTTTGTTGCAACAGATGCGTCGAATACTGGCATAGGCGCAGTGCTTTACCAGTGCGATGCGCGAGACAGGATCCGCATTATTAGCATCCAGGCGAAAACATTGTCCACAACGCAGAGACGCTACCCGATCACGCAGCGCGAATTGTTGGCCTTGGTATTTGCATTAACTTCATTCCGCGGATATTTGTCAGGGAGACGCTTTACTGCGATGGTGGATCATGCCGTGCTCCTATTTCTATACTCAAAGCCGCAGTTGACGGACATGGTTGCGCGCTGGTATACCACAATCCAGGAATTTAATTTTGGTATTGAGCACTGTCCGGGCATCGAGCATATTCTCCCCGATGCGTTGTCCTGTCTAAATGTAACGACAGATGTCAGACAGGTATGGACAGCAGATCAGCGTGAGGTAGCGGTACAGTTTTACCAGAAACACCGCGGCATACCGCCACCACATCGCGCGTATGCTGGAGATGCAGGCTGGGACGTTCATGCAAGCGCAGATTTGATCATCCGCGCCAGGTGCCGCAAGCCAGTTCCAACTGGACTAACGGTTGAAATACCCGAGGGTTGCTACCTACGAGCAGCGCCACGCTCCGGTTTGGCCATTCGCAGGATTGATGTGGCCGCGGGCATCATTGATGCTAGTTTTCGAGGCGAAATTAGTATCGTCTTGGTAAATGCAGCCGCCGACGATTTTCGGGTTAATCGCGGCAACCGAATTGCGCAGCTTATCTTTGAGTGTATTGCACCAGTCACCCGTTTTGTTCCTGTTACATCTCCGGCCGAGCTGTTTTCGATGAGCAGGGGGGTGAACGCTTTCAGTTCGTCTGGTATCGCTGTAAATTCGGCGACTACATCAGAGATGATTAACGAATCGAATGCTGAAATACTAGCAGCTGCACATGCGCTGGGACACTACCGAGGTGCAGCACTGGCTGATGCAGTATGCGCAGAGGGTTTCCACTGGGACTCGTTAGACAAGGATGCAGAAGAGGTTACCCGCAACTGTCCCCAATGCCTGGCGTTTTCACAGGTACGCCCACATTATGCTCCAGCAGTACCAATCACCGCCACTGCACCAATGGATCATGTTGCTATTGATCTCGCCAGCCCGCTGCGTGTTACAGAAGCCGGGAATACATACATATTGGTATTAACTGACGTCTTTACTTGTTTCACATGCCTGGCGCCGCTGCCGGACAAGACAGCGGCTGCAGTTGCGCGGGCACTAATTGGCATTTTCTGTAACTTTGGCGCCCCTCGCATCATGCAGTCTGATAACGGGACCGAGTTTGCAAATGCAGTGATTGAGTACCTGGCACAGGGTACAGGTATCAAGCTACGTTGTGTACTCCCATACAATGCACCCGCGAATGGCCTCGCTGAACGCACAGTGCGCGAGGCAAAGTCGGCACTTCACAAGATGGCGCTGGCGGCGACCACCGAGTGGGATTTCCATTTGCCGCTGGTGCAATTGGCAATGAATATACGCTCACACAGAGCGATTGGAATGATGCCTACCCAAGCAATGTTTGGCAGAATAGCGCGGTCAGCGCTAACACTCATGGGACAGCCATCAGAACTTTCTGATGAGTTGTCAGTTATGATGCTATCAGATTTCCGTGACAGAATTGTTCATCCAACTGTCGTGCGCCATTTATCTGAGTACCAGGCACGCATGAAGAAGAGTCTGGATGGAAACCGCCCGCAGGCCGAGTTTAAGATTGGCGATGTAGTGCTTGCACTGGATCCAATACGCAGATCACGCAATGCTCCCAAATGGCTCGGGCCCTTCCAAGTGGCAGCGATATCCAGGGGTGGAGCAATATCACTAGCACCCCATGGTGGAGATGATGCTCCCCCGCCGCCTGAGCACAATTGTGCACACCATCAACTGGTGTGGCTTGAGGAGGCGCCAAAGCCACCAATAGATCATTATGAGGTGGACCGCATTCTAGCACATAGGCGCAATGGCAAGGCAATGCAGTTTAAAGTGCATTGGCGTGGATTCCCCAGCCATGAAGACACTTGGGAATCAATTAGTGCTTTTCCTGATCCTGAGTTACTCACGGGTTATGCGAGTGTGAGGACGATTAGACGCGGAACTCACTTATGACGTCATAGTGGGAAAGATGTTTACTTTAAACACTTAGCACATTTATGTTTTCTTTCTAAATGTTTCTTTAGTCTTTTCACGGGGATTCAAATATATTGCCTACTTTATAGTTTATTCTTCTTTACAGCGAGCACCCTCGGGAGTCTCCGCTCAGCTAACGCTGTTAGGAAAGCAGTAGGTATGCCTCCCCAGAGGGCCAGGGACCTGCAACCCCGCCGTGGCTAGGGTATGCAGGGGATGATGTTGTTTGCAATGTTGCAGATTAGATCTGCGATCATTACTAACAATGTTGATCGGGCTTCCCCACAGCCCGATCTCTTTATAATAACACTTAGGACGGGTTCCTTGTGGAAACCGTGTTCTTTCTTTTTATAATAGTTGTTTCTACAAATATACACTTGTAGTCAGTGACTTGTTGAAAGCGGGAATTAAAACACTAAGGAAATTGACTATACAAACAGAATAGTCTACACCACTGCTGGACAAGACAGCAGCTGCAGTTGCATGGGCACTAATTAGTGTTTTCTGTAATTTTGGCACCCCTCACACCATGCAGTCTGATAACAGGACCAAGTTTGAAAATGCAGTGATTGAGTACCTGGCACAGGGTACAGGTATCAAGCTACATTGTGTACTTCCATACAATGCACCTATAAACAGTCTCGCTGAATGCACAGTGCACGAGGCGAAGTCAGCACTTTGTAAGATGGCACTGGCAGTGACCACTAAGTGGGATTTCCACTTGCTGCTGGTACAATTGGCAATAAATATATGCTCACACAGAGTGATTGGAATGATGCCTGCCCAAGCAATGTTTCGCAGAATAACATGGTCAGTGCTAACACTCATGGGACAGCCATCAGAACTTTCTGACGAGTTGTCAGTTACGATGCTATCAGATTTCCGTGACAGAATTGTTTATCCAACTGCCGCGCATCATTTATCTGAGTACTAGGCATGCATGAAGAAGAGCCTTGATGGAAACTGCCTGTGGGCCGAGTTTGAAATTGGCAATATAGTACTTGCACTAGATCCAATATGCAGATCACACAATGCTTCCAAATGGCTCAGACCTTTTCAGGTGGCAGTGATATCCAGGGGTGGAGCAATATCACTAGCACCCCATGGTGGAGATGATGCTCCCCTGCCGCCTGAGTGCAATTGTGCACCCCACCAACTGGTACGGCTTGAGGAGGTGCCAAAGCCACCAATAGATCATTATGAGGTGGACCAAATTCTAGCACATAGGTGCAATGGCAAGGCGATGCAGTTTAAGGTGTATTGGCATGGATTCCTCAGCTGTGAAGACACTTGGGAATCAATTAGTGCTTTTCCTGATCCTGAGTTACTCACGGATTATGTGAGCACCCTTAGGAGTCTCTGCACAGCTAATGCTGTTAGGAACGCAGTAGGCATGCCTCCCCAGAGGGCCAGGGACCTACAACCCCACTGTGGCTAGGATATGCAGGGGATGATGTTGTTTGCAATGTTGCAGATTAAATCTGCAATCATTTCTAACAATGATAATTAGGCTTCCCCACAGCCCAATCTCTTTATAATAACATTTAGGATGGGTTTCTTGTGGAACCCGTGTTCTTTCTTTTTATAATAGTTGTTTCTACAAATATACACTTGTAGTCAGTGACTTGTTGAAAGCGGGAATTAAACGCTAAGGAAATAGACTATATTAACAGAATAGTCCACAATACTATAGAACATGACGATTTTTTTTAAAAAAAACAGAAACTTGGATTATTATTCCACTTTGATGCTGGTAAATAAAAAAAAAGTTTTGCAGTCCCAGTGTTAGCTAAAAATGAGCTAAAAACTATGCATTGGAATTTTAAGCAATCAATTATTTTACATATTAAACAGGCTGCACTACAACTACTATAATTAAATTAACTGTTTAACAGTGTCTGCATTTTTTAATACTGTTTAATGTGTTATTGTAGTTGTTCTATGTTTACGGTAAAACATATTATTTGTGAAGTGTCAGAGATAGTACAGCTGTGTGCACTTGCGTTCTTGCTTTTAGTGTAGTTAAAACTACCAGAATATATTCTTACCATTGGCTGCTGCTGAAACACAGCTTTTTACACAACGGAATTAAATGCACAATTCTAACTTTATAAATTTATTGTGAAAAGTTTACCAACTAAATTTATCAAATAAATACTTTGAAGAAACTTGTTTTTGAAGTTGTAAATTATGTTTATTGTACAAGCGCCGTTTATCAAAGTTGTCTTTTGACAAATCTGAAGCAGAAATCCACAGATGATGTTTAAGTGCAGGTGGCAAATGTTGAAAACTTGTAGATCTTTTAAGTGGACCACTACAAATACAAGCTGAACGGCCACATGAGTTTTGTACAGTACTGCTATGCTGCATATTTGGTTGAGTATTAATATGTACAGCTGAGCAGAGCTTCGCAAAAATTAAATTTAAAGGGCTATCGTAGCCCCGCAAATAATCATAACTGTGGTTAACTGGAGTATATTTTGGCGCAACCATTGCAAGTGCTTTTGTACCACCACACCAATTACTTTCAAATGCGCATTCAACATTTGTAAGCACTAGACACATTTTTCTGTCCAATACAACAGATTCAGGGTTAATTGGGCTATTCATTACACCCAACTGCTGCATAGCAGTGGTGGCATCTACCAATCCTTTTGAGTTAATATAATGGCAAGGTACATTTGCTGCAAGTGCCTGATTTAAAGTCCAAGAATATCTGCGGTAAGCAATACCAGTAACCAAGCCATTTTCCACCACGCAACCAAAATATTTGCCAATACCAGGGATTTTAAGTTCATCGAGCATTTGGTGAACAAGAATCTCGCGATAAAAACGTAATTTGATATTGGGCACCCATCCAATGTAAGCTGGATTTAGTGGTTTTATTTCTGCTCGTTGTCGTTCACATTCAGTTCGAGGAGAAAATATTTTTAGTCGTGGGTTTAGTGCACTTGGAAATATGTCCTGTTGTCTTACAATAATTTTTTGTGGTTGTTGCCAATTGTTTTCGTTTATGCAATAGTGATACCAATGACCATCGCCCTCACGAATAGTTATCCGTACTTCATAGGTATAAAAATGTGATTTTGCAGCTACAGTGGATGCAATTTTTCGTTCAATGCATGCCAAAACTCGACCACGTCCTCGTATTATCTCTAAAGCATCAAGACAGTTTTTTGAAAAATGACTGCATTTCACACCTTCAGTGCACTCCATTGATAATTTTTTAAATAGATTTGAGATTGTAAGTTATCGTGTGAAATGAAAACGCTTGTGAGTGGATAGAAATGATAAGAATAAATATAATAAAATTATAATAAAAGGAGTAAAGAAAAGAGTATATTGTTTTTTTTTTGGTTTTTAATTTTTGGTGGTTCTTTATCTTAAAAAAAAAAATGGAACCGTACTCTACCATTCGGATTACAATCTCTTGTTGTTGAGAAATAAGAAACAGCCATAAAATCCAACAAATAATAAGTTGCATCACTGAAAAAAAAAAGCAACTATGTGTTTCTTTTATTTGCGCAAGTCCTTTTTTTTTTTTTAACTCAGAGATAAAAGAGACATAAAAGGATAATACATGCAGTGACAGAAGCGAGTACCTTTTCGGTGAAAGTGTATAGAAATGAATATACGGAATAATCCGGGATATCCGATTAACTGAACTGCAAAGAAAATTGCGCCATACCCATTTCTTTATGATAAACCATAGCAAATGAATTCAGGAACGTGCTCCAACAAAAATGATGCAATTTCTTGTTGGGGGAGAGAGGAGAGTAAAGGCGACTGTGAGCCTTAGAGGATGCAAAGAGAGAAAAATAGAAGCAAGAGCTGCATTTTAAAAGATCCATAGGAACCATCCAATAAAGGCGCCTAATGATGTAAACGTGATAGGACAAAGCGACACAAGAACTTGTGTGCAATTTTATATGCATATCTTTTTAATTATAATAAAAAACAAACCCATTAAAACTTACACTTTACATGACCAGATCAATGTTATTATTTTGATTTAACAAATAGAGATAGAAATATAGGCGAGGATGCATTTTAGATAGACTTTCGATACTCGATGCGATCAACAATAACCTCATCATTGACGAGCTGATATACATACGCAACAACGTCCAGAGCCTTAATTTCCATGAGTACAAAAGAAGGAATAGGTTGAGGTTCCAGCGGACTAAAACCACCAGTAATACTGCCAGGATTAATGAAAAAGCGCCCCTGTTCCTCATAAGCCTCAAACCGATGAGTATTACCAGTAACCAAAACATCAACGTCCATTTGTCTAGCAGTAGCCGCCAAAGTATCAACATCACCATTAGCAGGTACCAAATAATGTCCATTAATCAACCCAATAGACAGTGCATCTGCGTCAGTTCCTTCTAATCCATTCTCCACTATACGTTGTGACAATAATGGAACTCGTTCCCTTTCATCAAATTCTCCTCTTACAATATGTATTTCTTGTGCTATACTCCGTAAATACTCCTCTGTCGCCCTATCTGTTACATTTCCTGTGCATAATATCTTGTCAATCTTCCCTGGTACAAGCAATTTGCGGAATTTACTAGGAATATCTGCTGCTCTTTGTGGAATGTGAATGTCTCCCAGTACCAGTACCAACGTCATTTTCTTAATACTTTTCTTTTTTTTTAGCTGAATGCAACGACAATATAAATGAACAAAAGAATTAGTGTAGAATAAAAAATAAAACGCCTGTCACAGCACTCGCTGGGTTGTCACTTTTCAATAAAGGTTTTAGTATTAAGGATTCAAAGCAGAGAACTAATAAACAATTCACAAGTGCAAGCCGCTTAAGAGGGGGGAGGAGGATCACCCTCACTAATCGAATCACCTGCAGATCTGAGCGCAGATTCTGCTGGCTGCGACACGCCAAACAAAGAGTAAAGGATTAGGTGTGAAGAGGGGAGAAAAGAAGCATGTAGTTTAAGGGGAACCAATGAGGCTTTGCTATTCACGATAAACGTTGCGGAGCAGTGGCTTAGAAGCCTCATCTCTGAGATACCTCAGATGAGCAGCAAAGTCCAGTGAGAACCAGAAGAGCTGACAGTACTCGAGAGCAACAATAATATCATCCAAGCGACGCCTAATAGCCTTGATATCTGCATCAACACCCTGACATTCCCAAATATCATTAATTCGACGAATAGCATCACGCACGACTTTATCCTCTTCCAAGTCCAATAAATCCTTATTCCCATCAGCTGTAGAATGTAAATTCTGATCCACATCCATGCGACTGTCTGAACCCACACATTGCGAACGAGCCTGTGCAGTTACAGTTTGTTTCAGACGTGAAGCTTGGACTTTTCCAGCAACAAAAAGATGGTAGGGAGTTTGTGGGCTCATAAGTTTAAAACGTTCGGCAATTAGCGGATCACATACAGGTAGTGTAGAATTAGTAGCATCTTCGTTCTTTGTATTGTTATCCATGGGACCATTCTGTAGAACAGAATCTGCAGCTCCAGGCGTCCAATTTTCTGAAGCATTCTGTTGCTGATCAGCGCTACTCTGTTGTGCTTCTACATTTTTAGGCGTTGGTACCAGTTGTTCATCAAATACACTCAGAGGCTCAGCATAACTTTGATTCTGGTATTCACTGTTGCTGTTTTGGGGTTGGGTCTGAGCCCTTTTCTCAAGTGGACCAAGCCAATGGACATGCAAAAGCCGAGCAATTTCATCAGACATAGACAAGGCTCTCATCCAGCAGCGTTGAGCAAGTACATCCAAATCCCGTACAAATTCGGCAGATAAAGGTGGACGACGTGCTTTTGCAACATATCCACGTTGATAAGTAGAAAATTCAAATGGCAAACCCATATGACGTTCAAAAGTAGCAGCAAAATCAACAGAAGAATTACGCGAATCACAACTATCACCAGTATTCTGAGTATTATCAGCATAGTTAGATGATTGATTAGATTCTGTATAAATACTCTCCGATAATAAATTATTATCTCCAGTGGATACAGAAATTAAAAGATCTTCAAATAAATGTTCACGTATTTGTAGAACCACAGCATATAAATGAATTAAACATGAAGCACCGATGATTTCAAAATTTGCATGTCTGCGGGAGGAGAAAGTATCAGCATAACGTTCCAATTCCATATGCCATTGTCTAATACGACGTTCAACAGATGATACAGAATTTTGTAAACGTACAAGACGATCATTCCAAGGAAGTGAATGTGTAGGGAGGTTATCATAAAATAGTGTGCCGCTGTCAACTCGTGGAAAGAATAGACGAAACATAGCAGTACGTTGTTCTGCCAATTGTCCCATTACCAAGGCTAATACCAAATCTACGCGACAATGATGGGAGACTGCATCTGGACCACGTTTAGTAGTAGAATCTGGTGCCAACCCCATTTCCCAAGAAAGTGGACCAGCAGGATCATCTCTAGACCACAATTCTTCACTACAAGGAAGCCAAACCCAATGCCAACCACGTTTAATCATTGGAGGTCTACCCATTGCCAATCCATTAAATCGTTCTAATTGAAATACTGCCCACCACGCTCTTCTTCTCTGTTCATGAGCAATTATACCACCAGGACGACTTAATACTTCAAGTCTCGCAGGATGAGAATGTTCAGCCCATCCACTTTCATAAATACCCATATTATTAGCCACCGGTGGTAATAAAAATTCCTCATCCAATAAATGATATTTTCCAACATATGCTAATCTTACAGCCAATTTCTCATACGCCGCACCTTCTTGCCATTTTCCTGAAGATGACATGTATTGTGCTAAAATTGTCACTGCCTGTAATGTAGATAATTCTGCCGTTCGTAATGATTTAGAAAGTAATGCTCGTGCTGCTCGTGCATATTTACGTCCACGTTTATAAGGCTTTTGTCCTTTTTCTGATCCATTTCCTCTAAAGCGTGATGAAATTGCCTGCACGCTGTAATACAAAAGTTTATCAACTGTTCCATCCGCAATTTGTCGTTCAAATGTCGGTCTATGAAGTATAGGTAACCATGGATGTACATATATAAAGTATGCACGTATACCCTCATCTAAAATACGAGAAATAGGAAGAATGCTGTTTTGCGAATCAACGTTCTGCCCCAAAGACCCTGGATCATCTGCAGTGGATCTGTGAGAAGATAATGAATCTGGTGGTGGCGGTGGTGGCGGAAGAGAAACAGAAGTAGGCTGAGAAGTGACACCAGCACTTTGTGGAGGACTACCGAAGTCAAAATGAGGAAAAGCATAGTTTGAAGCTAATAACCCATTATCAAAAGTACCAGAAGCAACAGTAGATGATAATTGTTGAGGAATGGGTGTCAAGGATTGCATAGCAGCCATTCCCAAAAAGTCAAATTGTGGAGGGACTGTCATAGGTAAAGTATCCTGAGATTGAGTAGCTGCATTAGCCGCCAATGTAGCAAGATCAGAAGGTAGTTCCAAGTTCTGTAAACCAGTCAATTCTGCCCAGAGTTTGTGCACATCGACATTTTCAGGAATAGCAATTGAACCAACCTTCCCAGTTGAAGCAACAATTGAAGGAATATTTTGTGATTTTTGAGCATCTTTTCTAGGTCTTCCACGTTTCTTGTGGGGCGTTAAAACACATTCATATCCTTTTTTAATACAGTATCCACAACGCGGTCGCTCTCCTCCACATCTAATCTTTCGTTGTCTGCAAGCACGACAAGCCATTCCTATTGGTTTAATTGTAGTTCTAGATGATCCATCACTATTCTGTTTAGCTTGAACAGTTGATATTCTAGCAATCTCTTCTAGACTAGGTTGAACTACTGGTGTTATTGTCTCGTCATATTCATTATTGTCTCTATCTGGTGATAAATCAGGCATATATAAACCGAAATCCATTCACGTCTATCAAAAAAAAAAAAAAAANAAAAAAAAGAAGTCTCTTCCGTCTCTATATTGTTTAAGAGTAAATAGAAATAATCGTTTAAGAAAAGGTAAACCAGATAATTTTTTAAAGTAAAAGAAGCACAGACTTTAAAAGTTATTTTTTTTTTCCAAGAAGAAACAAGATAAAGAGCCATGCGGTTTTCCTTTTTGCATGACATTACAGAAGAAAATCAATTCCCCTACTCTGATTGATTCCTTTAAAAGTGTGGGTAGCACACAAGCGAACCAGTCACACGGAAGGGAGCAAATAATTCGCGCACTTTTAGAGGAAAAAGAGAAACTTTAATCCGTTAATTTTTTCTAATTTTAGAGGCTCTGTTAATAGGAGTGGTAATAAACCCCACGCACAGGGTTAGAGCTAAAAAAAACCCCCTTAATTAAAGCTACTGGTAAAAGCGGACTGGATAGATGAAATTATGAGGTACTGGTAGCACGTGGGCGTGCAGCAGCAAAGGGAGCAGAAGAGTGTAGCAGACGCAGACGACCGAGAGGAGGCATAGGACGTGGTGATATTGTAGCAGCATTGGTAGGTGGCAGAGGAATAGAGCGACGGGTTGCAATGGCAGGCAACGGAGGCAGACAAACATCCGGTAAATCCAAACCACCAGCAATTAAAGCAACAAACAAAGCAACAAAAGTAATCCAATGCGCAGCCTGAGTAAGAATCAAACCGACATAAGCACGATGTGGAGGTACAGCAAAGCTACTACAAACCAACACAATAGCATCAAGTACCTGTGCGGGTAAAACACAATAATGAACGAGTGTAAGCAGACGTCCTTTACGAGCAGCACACCACAATAATGCCATTTGATTGCGTAATTGAGTGCTAGCACGACATTCCTGAATAACTTTTTTCCAACTACAAGATGCCAAAAGTGTTAATGCAGCAGGTGGACCAATACCAGTAGATTGTGTAGAAGCCCAGGATACCAATGCTGTTTCATTACGACTAACCAGTCTAAGAGTTTGTACAGCATGAACACGACGTGTATGCGCAACGCTAGCCCAAGCATATGCAATGGCAATAGCCTGTAATACAGCAACAGCCAATACACCACCACCACGTGTAGCGCCATCATAAAGGGAAGCTACTGCGACAAAGGCTACCATACCCGGCAATAGTCGTTTTTCGGAGCCCGCTAGTTTTGAACGTACTACACCCCAGCCTTTAGCCAAAGCCAGTAATACCAGAAACTGAGCAGCATCAGCCAGAGCATCCACAAGGCTAGTAGACACAACCACCATAGTAGCTTCATAAGAACCACTAGCACCCCACAATCTATAACGACTCTGATCAGCTAAACTACCCATGAATCTCAACACAGGTATAAACCCAACAACTACCCAAATAGCAGCTCTTCCTTTGCGACTCCTCGTCTGTTGTATTTGTATAATAGTCCAGGATAAAGCCGCTATACCCCATAAAGAATAACTTACAGCAGGATATATTTTTTGTACTGGCATCCAACCAGCAGGTAAATTAGTCCATCTACCATCATTCCATCTATTCGCCATGATCAAATTATACTTGAATTGTATTGTGGTTGCAGCACAATTTGCTATTACCACTGCGTATTCTCCACCCTTTGGAACTAACCATTCCCATTCATATTCTACCAAAAATACATCTTGTGCTTTTGTATCGTTGCTTAATAATGGTTTGTCTGTAACATTTGCTGTAGGATGTTCTGCTGTTATGTTCGCTGTGCTATTAACACTGGCAAGATTTGTTACGCTGGTAAAATTATCCACTACGCCTGTGGTGGTTGGTTCTTCCGATTGTTCTCTTTGAATATCTGTGGAATCCTCCGACTCTGCTGAATTCTGTCGTCGTTGAATTCCTGTAACCTTTGTTGGGCGTGGTAGGAAATCTGCTGGTGCACCAGTGGGAGCGGATGCTGAAATAAAAGATATCTTTGGCTTTTCCTCTATTGTAGAATCAGGGTCCTCGTCATCACTATTCTGAAGTGCATCTTTCTGTTGGCGTTCCTCTTCATCCTCTGATTTCTCTTTTTTAGCCGGCGGACGACGTAGAGCACTGATTGGAGCAACAAATTCACTTTCCAACCAACTCCCAACATCTGTGCACATCATTTCAGACTGTTCTTTTGATCCGCTAGTAGATTTGGCACCGCTGTACATGCGTGCTACGAAATTATTGACAGCTCTCGAACGCGCAAATATCAGATATACGTGGTCAAGTTCTACTGGATCCGTGTCCCGTACTGGTCTGTTAGGTTCGTTTACTCCCATTGCTCCTATCAACTCACGGTGTACGAGTGATGGTGGTATGTAGGAAGATGGAACGTCTGCTTTGCTGTCTTTTTCTGAGGAAAATGCACCTAATTCCAATGCCACTCGCGCCCTTCCGTCACCACTAAAATCAAATACTCCAAGCTCACCAAAAGTAACTGTGGTTGCATGTCGTCGCTGTGGATTGGTTGGTGCTGCATCTAATAAAGCTGTCTCTCCAGTATAGTTGAGTCCCTGCACCACTGTATTGAACCACAATATCTGAACTGCTAATATAATCGTCTGCCTCATCATATGTCTCTTGTATTAACAGTTTATTATGCACCTCTTTATATATGCGTTTTTCCTGTATATACTAAACGTAACCAGTTTTAATAATATTGATATCTAAGTATTATTTTTTTCTGTAAAATGTTGCGTTCAAAATTGTAAAGATACAAAAATACAAAAACATCGTTATTTTTGTCCATAGAAAAAGAAAAAGGAGGCTCAGCTTTTTTTTTATTGCTGTTTTAGTTCGTTTTTTTGTTTCTCAACTAGTATTTATTCTTTTTAAAGTATAATGCAACTCCTACTACGTCACAGACTCTGTCTTTCTAAACAATTTCCTACTAGAATCCCTTTTTTTATTTTATCCCTTCTCATTGTCTTCAAAAAAAATTTCCACTATTTTGTTACGTGTTTACTGACTTTTAATGCACTTTTCCTATGCATAACGTTTTCCCTGTCATCCACACAAAACTCCCTCATCTGCTACTGCAAAAAAAAATACACCAAAATATTTCCCTAAAACTTGATATTTCTGCATTTCTTCGTTTACCTCATCGAATCCCCTGTATCAACTCACCGACTCGACTCGACTCATATAAAAACGTCACACACTCATTCTATGAAGCACAGCCTAAAACAACTCTCTGTTTAGCTTTTTGCCAATTCAATATTAAATTCTGCTCATCTTACAAGAACTTGACTTTATTTTTTTTTCTTTTCAATCTCATACGCTGTTTTTAAATAGGTTAAAAATGTCAGAACAAAACGTTGACGAGTTTTATTCAGCACGGAATCTGCTTTATCTTGGAGCGTTTCCTCAAGCGCTCAGTGCACTTTCACAATTTACTCATCTATCGGGGGCGTTGGAATTAGAACACAAGTCTTTATTATACCGCGCATATATAGGACAAGGGAATTATGCTTTAGTACTTGATGAAATACCAGCTAATACTTCTAATTCGACACTTCAGGTTATTCGTCAACTGGCACTTGTTAAACAAGAAGCTTCTGTTGATTCACAAGCTGCTATTATTGAAAAAGTAGAAGAGTTGATTGCTGTCACAAATGATTTACAGAATACTACTTTTGTTGCTATTGCTGCTCAGATTCTTATTATCTGCGGTCAGCAGGAAGCTGCACTGAAGATTCTTGCTTTACATTCGAAGAATCTTGAATGTGTAGCAATGACTGTTGTTGCTTACCTTTCTATAAATCGTGTGGATCTTGCACAAAAACTTACTGCCAAGTTACGTACGTGGGCTGAAGATGCACCAATAGCACAATTGGCAGAAGCTTGGACAGCACTTTCTGTTGGTGGAGCAAAGTACAATGAGGCATTTTATATATTTGAAGAATTGGCTCAGGCTTCATCAGTTTCTACTGCTCGTTTGCTTACGGCTTTGGCTGTTTGTAAAATGCACTTGGCTCAGTATCCTGAAGCTGAGTCTCTCTTATTGGAAGCCTTTGAGAAGGATTCTAATGACCCGGATGTTTTGGCTAATCTTGTCATTTGTGCGAATCTCTCTAGCAAACCTTTAGAGACAAAATCTCGTTATCTCTCTCAGCTTAAACATCTTTCTCCTACTCATCCATTTATTGTGGATTTGGAAGCGAAGGATGCCGAGTTTGATGCTATTACTGCTCGTCTTTCTGCTTAGAATATTATACTACTATTGCAATTTCTGGTTTTAAATAAAATAGCTTGTTATTTTGTTTAACAATGTTTTATAAAAAACATTTAGTTCCTATGCACTTTTTTCTAGTCTCTTATTTATATTAAACGTAGAGTATTTATAGATTATTCACCAAAACGCTACTTGTGGTGGAAATACTTGCACAGTCTCAACATTATTACAGCAAATATTGGAAGGAGGAAACATGTAGTCATATGTATTTATTTTACAGCATTTTGTACAGCTGTTGCCATAAAACTGGGAGCAGGTATGTACAAGCTCCTACAATTATTCTTTATCCCAATTTTGTTTCAATCACAAAAGTGAATGTAAGCATTTAAACAAAAGATGTAAATATACTTTAGCTAGAAAAAATTAGCCTGTTTGTGAAAAAAAAAATCCAATAAGACTATTACTGTACCACTGACCAGCTAAACATCATTAATAGTTAAAAGTTTTAGTTTTTATTTTGCATAACAATTTACTTTATATTAATAGTAATTGATTGAATACATACTTTAAAACTCCAAATTGTTCTCAACACTGTTTTGTGGAGAAGCACTACCATTGTAATAAATGTCCAGGTCTGGCAAAATGACAAAAGGATACCCCGTGCTTTCAAAAATTACTATGCCACTCGCACAGTCAGTCGTTTTTATCAATTATCCTACTAAGCTATAAATAGTTAAATGTTATTTAATCTTACAACAGGTAAATAGCATTTGAGCATAGTAATTTAGATATATTGGAAAAAAAACATTTAATTTTAAAAAAATACTCTATAGATAATAAAAAAATCTTAAAAACAAGCCTTTATTTTTAAAGTAAAATTTCTAAAATGCTGTAAACATTCTAAAACTTTTTTTTTATGTTCTAGCTCATACAGAAAAAACTAACTATTTTCCATTATTTTAGCGTTTTAGCTAATGCATAAAACATTGAAAAATATGAAATTTTAGCTTTACTACAACATAAAGTATAGGTCTAACAAATTTAGTTTAAACTACTTGGCTCAATTTTATAAAACCATTGCGCTGCTTATTTTTATTGCAAAGTTTTGCTTTTTATATATAAAAAAGTATGTTAACAATGAATATAAAAACTACAGAGTTGAACTAAACTTAGTTATGCAAAAGTACTTGAGAGATATGTTTTATTAATCAATTCTTTTTTTTATATCACATAATAAAGTCTCTCTTTCGTTCTCGGGGGTTTTGGTTAGAAAATCTCTAACAGTGGCATCTGCTGAAAGATCTTCATCGAGAGTTTTTTTTCCATCCTTAACCACATATAATTTAAAATTTCCAATATCCATACCACGATTAAATGCTACAACTTCTTTAATTATAAAAACTGTTGTAGTTAAAGGTAAGTTTTCAAAAATCGTTCCTGTAAATGGTTTATAATTTTTTTTCCAAAGAAGTCGTGCTTGAAATTTTGCAGTCGGAGTATTTCTCAACTCAGGGTGTAATTTTTTTTAACACGAAATATACTCTTTTACGGTTTTTTTCATTTTCAGATTCTACTTCATCATCAGAAGTTGACGGACTATCAGGTGTCTCATTAATGTTAAATATTGACACACCCATTTTTTGAAACAATAAACTTGCTATAATAAACTTACTATAATGTTTGTCAAGTTTTAAAAAGTTGAAAAAATGAAGTAATAGTGAAATAAAGAATTTTTTTCTCTGGAAGCATTTTTTTTTCTTTATGCTGCCATTTTTTGTGTCTTTTAGCTAAGAGGTATAGTAAAATAATTATTTTACTAGATGCAAGAAGTCTTAGCATCATGTCACCAGCTGATATCTTTTGTATAATTAATCCATAAAAAGAAATGGGGTTAGCCGCCTTTGAATTTGTTTTTAAAAGGGTTTAAGCTGCTTTGTCCCGATTTTCGGACTTTAGCACATTTTGGTGTTGCAAGAAGCAGGAGGGTTGGCCAACAAGCGCAAAGGGAAAAGCTGTTAGTTTAAATTTATAAATGGTTTGATTATTCTAAAAAAAGAAAACTCTCCATCAACTTGATAAAAAAAAAAAGGCAACTACAAATAATAAAATTAAAAGCATCATCTAACATGTTTCATACCTTGAGTTATTGAAGTTTACGTTATTATGTGGCAGAACATTTTCATTCTGGCGTGACATTGGAGAGGTTCTAGTTGCTTGCGCATTAGCGCTTGTGGTGGTGTCAACAACACTTCCAGTGTGTTTAATAGTGCCTGTTGAGTTGACTGAACTGCCCAATTCTTATTTTTTTTCCGTCAAAAACACTTCCAATCCCGCAGTACTTTTAGCTTCCATAACAAGATAAGTATAACAGCTAGGTATGATAATTTATAATTTATTGAAAAACATTTTTTGTAATTTTAATAAGATTCTCTATATATGAAAAAAAAAAACCAAAATTATATTTGCATTTTTAAACGATATTCTAAAAAAAAAAAGCTGCAAGCATTTTACAACAGCTTTTTACGGAGAATAAACTAATTATTTTCTGGCATTTTTAACAAACTTCAACTAGTGTATAAAGCATTAAAAAGTATGCAATTTCTGCTTTACTGCAATATATAGTATAAGTTTGTCAGATGAAGTTCTAATTAGTTAATCATATTCTATAAAACTAATGCACTGTTTTTTACTGTTAAGCTTTGGTTTTCTATATATAAAACTTATGCTAACAGTGAATATAAAACTACTATTAAACTAGCCCTTTGATATACAAAATAACTTGGATATGTGTTGCAGGAGCCAAATGGCTTACAGACATGATTTTTCACGATGAACAGTATCATCTCCTTGATAATCTGGCTTGATGTAGTTTGTGGTTCATGTATATGAGCCATTTGGCTCCTGCAACAAACAGTTTTCAGGTGGTTTTTGTGAATGTTTCTTTATGAATATAAATAATCTTAAACATTAAAACTTTATTTTTAAAAATAAAAGTCAGCCCTCTTGCCACAATATATGTTTTGTTAATTTACTTTTTCTACTACACAAAATAAAGTTCCTATTTTATCTTCAAGGGTGTAGGTTAAAAATTTGTGTACAGCGGATTCTGAAGAAAGTTCTTTTTCAGGTATTTTTTCGTTTTCTTTAAACAGAGTTATGCTATAGTTTTTAAGTTGCATTTTATGGTTATATGCTAAAACTTCTTTAATTATATAAACTAACTGAATTATTTCTACTCTACGAGGAATCTCTCCTGTAAGTTTTTCAACATCACTTTCCCAAAGAAGCCGAAGTTCTAAATTTGCAACCCCACTTGATAGCTTATATGAGTATAATCTACACACCTCGGATATGACATCTTTGCATTTCCTTTTATTTTTGGTGTCTTCGGTATCAGCAGAAGTTTGCTGGTCATCAGATTTATCTGAATCATAAAATAATCTGTCATCCATATTAAACTTTATAATATCTATAATAAATGAAAAAAATGTTTTGTTTTAATAGTAGTTTTTTTAAAATAATAATAATAATAATAATAATAATAATAAGAAATGAAAAAAGTAGATTTTTTCTGGCAGCGTTCCCTTTTTTTTTATGCTGTCCTTTTTTTTATGACTTTAACGCATACAAGAAGTTTAGTAAAATAACTGCTTTTATAGATGCAAAAAAAAAATGTAGCATTGCATCACTAGCTGACTGCCATTGTATAATTAATTCAAAAAGAAATACGGATAGCAGCCATTGAATTTGTGTTATAAAAGGGATTAAGCTGTTTTGCCCCTATTATCAGACTTTAACACACTGAAATGATCAGAATAAAACAGAATTTTTATTATCAAAATTTGAAGAAAACAAATAATTTTCATAAACTAGTGCTTGCCTACAGTTTGTGGGCTTCGATTACATTTTCTAAATGGTTAATACACAAAAGTCACCACCGCCTTAAATCCACAACTACAAATAAAAAAATGTTAATAGAAAACATACAACGCCACCCACCAACCTACAGTTTATATGTCACTGCAAAATCACCCTTGGTAGAGTAAAGCCAAACATAAGAAGAGCCCTCTCGCAAATAACGTTCAAGATATGAGCGCAGTTCTACAATAAAAGCACGCTGGTGAGCTGAAGACAGCTCCATCACACGTTTATAGCCAGAATCGGACAGAATACTTGCTTCACCACTCAATCGCTTTAATAGCTCCGGTCCCATATCAAGCACCAACACCGGTGCACTTTTCACTTCGCCCATTATGCGGTTGACACCAGACATTGCACGGTCTGTTAACATCATGCGCTGCTTATGTTTAGTGCGATTTAAGTTTTTTGCCTTTTGTTGTGGGTCCACTACAACAATTTCCAGTCGCCCAGCTCCTGTGGTACTAGCACTACTGGTACCAGCCTCGCTACCCGTAGTTATACCACCACTGTTTCCTAATGCACTACTAGGAATGGAGCGGATGCCGCCGCTTCCCTCTTGTGCCGCCATTGCTGCAGCCGAAGACGCCGACATTGACATATTGCTTACAAGCCCCGACCCACCTCGTAGTTCATGTGTCCGCAGGTCCAGTTTGAACTGCTCATTGATATCAGTATGTAACCACTCACACAGACGCTGGTGTGATACCTCACATTCAACGCGTCTTAGTATATTCTTGACTTTGAATATATACTTTTCGTCAGCCAACATACCCTTCTCTCCTCCATCTGCAATAGAAGCAGACAGCACAGAGCGACGCTTACTACCACTTACATTTCCGCTCTCAGGCTTGCGCTTAAGCGTGACAATCCAATTCATACCCTGGTCACGACATATTTCAACCAAGCGTTCCATGGTCATCTCGGGGTCGTCATTGAATAAAAAGTCCGTGCGCAGGCCATTGGCTCTCAGCTCACGCGATAGTGCAATGCGTTGCTTAAGCATGGGACGCGTGCCAAAAGAAGCAACCACCACATCACAGCGTTTGCGTGTCCATAAACCAAATGTTGGAGTAGCGGAGGTAGCAGCAGCGCTCAGCGCCTGCTGCTGATAGCGGGCCATTTCCTGTATAACCAGATCAAGCTGAATTTGCACTCCAATGCATACCACATCGCGCGCAGTTCCAAGAGCCGCACTTCCATGCGATAGATGCGTGCCTATGCTTACGCCGCCTGGTGGAGGAGAGCTGGACCGTGAAGAAGACTGCGACAGAACAGCTGTAGACCGAGTGTCAACAATGTTGCGCTCGTCACTCGCATTTGCTGTAGAAAACATCTGCTGCCAAACATCCGTAGAATGCAACGACCCGGCACGTCGCGCAAATGACATTGATGAAAGCCCGCTTGCTAGTGGTTCTGTGGATTTCTCATGGAGCGCATCTGCTGACGCAGTTTTTACAGGAGCTGCGGCCGAAGCATCACTCTTTGTACGTGCAATACGGTCGATAGACAGCGCTCCAGAGCTCGAATCCAACCCATCGTCGTCCAGAGCAAAGCTCCCGGCCAAATGACGGAAGCGACGAAGTAAGCCATCATAGCGCCCGCCTACCGCCAACACCTGTGGCGGGCTGCCCTTGGACAAATGTCTGCCAGTCATAATCTGAAAACAATATCCGCCTTCATAGTAAGAGTAGTGGTGGTTAAACAACGGCGCATACACCAGCGGAATAACCACTCCAAAATGGCGTACAGTCGCTTCTACGTAGCGAAGCTCATTGAACGCCCGAATAGCCCGGTGCACATACTCTGCGCCGCGTATGGCATACGGCGTTCCACCCACGCCGCACTCGCTGCCAATTCTGGTAAGAACTTCGCGCTGAACAGTTGTGATATCACCGCTAATGCTCATAAATGCCTGCAACCTGTCAAGAGCCTGCGAGGGCACCTTCATGCCCATGGTTATACCCATAATCTGAATACGCTGCCGCACAACCTGCGCCTTCTCCCGGTACAGACTTCCTAAGCAAAAGCACAGACTGCGGATATACTGTGTATGTCTGTTACGATCCTCTGGACGCACAAAGCCTTCGTACGTTCCGCTACTTTCATCGTCGCAAAACGCGTCCTGACCCGATGACGCGCCGTGTCTGCGTTCTGCTGAAACAATCCACTCTGGGTGCAGAATACCACAGTAAGCCAGTATCGCATCCAATACGCACATGTGGTTGATCATTAGAACAGTCGACATGGTACGAAAAGCCGGCAGCTCATCAAAGACCTCGCAGGCCACGGAAATAACTTCGGCTGCTGCCACCGCATGCGCACTGCGATTGGTTACTGCATCAAACGACGCAGCACTGTAGCTCAACGGCTGTCCTCCCGCGGCATTGGCGAAAAAACAGCGATCAAAGCAGTAGCGCTTTATTTCAGTCATCTTTGTGCGTGCCACATACCGCGCAAACGGCACAGTCTGATCGTATGGCAGCTGCACAACATTGCCTTTTGGATCGACAAAAAGTGCAGGGCGCTGATACATGCCCAGCAGATCGGTGCGAGGTATTAGCGCAGGCGTCGACAGCTCCACAGCCGCATGGGTGCGAAAGACACGCGTCATCAGCTCGCGGATGCGATCCAGAAACACTGCGTTTAGCTGCTCCGATTGTACGTCGTTCGAGTGGTAGTCAAATGTAGCGTCAATATGCTTGTCGGCCGAGTGTGCAAAAAGAGAGTCCATCAGCCGCGCAAAATACGGTTGAGACGGATTAGCTATCGTCCGGATGGTCTCCTGGATGTATTCGTCTTCCATCTTTGGCGGCAGCAAGTCGCTCTCAAGCAGCTCGGCGCTTGACGGCCGCAAACGTGGGTCGTGACTAAGTAGCCGCCGGATAATCTGGTACTGCAGCTGCAGCTTGTCTGTAGGAAAGTCCTCGGGAAACACAATCTCTGCTCGTCGCAAGTTGTGGAGCACGTTCGCCCGTTCCATCCCGGTACTCATTGGATAGCACATCTCAAAGAATATAATTCCCAGTGAGTACATGTCGACCTTTTGATTGTAGCGCGTGCCGCCGCTGCTCTTTGCCATCACCTCTGGTGCAACGTACGTCGAAGTCCCAATGTCTGCGGTAAGCGCATCTTCGGCGCTGCGGTCCAGGCTCATGTGCCGCGACATGGCAGAGTCAATCTGTGCAAAGTTGGATGTGGCCAATCCAAAGTCGCCAATTTTAATCTCCCCTGCGCCGTTTAAAAACGCATTCACTGGTTTGAGATCACGGTGAATTACGCCGCACTGGTGGATGTGCTTCAACCCCTCGAGTATCTGACTAAATAGCCGCCAGCACTCCTTCTCGCTGAGGCCCTCCTTGATCAAATCGCTGAGCGTCTTGTTTTCGCAGTACTCCATCTGAATGTAAAGAATGTGTTTTTTTCGTCTAACGCTTGCGCTTGTAGCTGCTTCTACATCTCCGCTATCACTCCTGCTGCGTAGCCCACCGTGTGGTAGATTCTCTCTTTCATACCACAGGAGCTGTTCGCGTTTCTGCTGATCGCGCAAAAGTAAATCACTCAGATCATCAACTGAAGTTCGGCTGCGGCCGCCGTAACCATTTTCACTCGAGCTAGTGTCGCCATCTGTCGCCTCTGGTGTCGTGTCAGACTGCGAGCCCGTAAATTCAATCTTAAACTCGCGCACAGGCCCATCTGGCAATTCCACACGCTTGCGTCTCCCAGCTACGTCAGCCGCAGCGCCTGCGCCCATGGTGCCAAATCTGATTGCAGAGAACACATTATCAGCACGCCCGCCCTTTGGTCGTGCAAGCAGATCGTCGTCGGCACGCGGATTAATAGTATCCAGTGTGCCGTTGTCCCCAGCGCTGCCTGTTGCAATGGCAGAAACTCCGCTTGTTAAGTATTCGGAATCACTATCAGACGAGCTGCTGCGCGAATGAATCTCGTCCTCAGTCGACCACGAAGAGTGAGACAAATTGACGTCCATGTGCTCGTCGTTATCGTTTGTTAGCAGCTCCGTGTCTTCGCTTTCCTCTTCAGGAATACCTTCCATACGCATCGAAGCATCCATATCCTCGACCCAAGTGGTGTAGTAGCGCACAACATTCTGGTGATGTAGTCGCGATAGCGTGGTGACCTCACGGAAAATCTTCTTGTTGCCTTCAGTGTCGCGCGCATCCAGTTTGATTTTCTTAATCGCGTAGAATCGGCTGTCTATCCGGTTGCGTGCCTTAACTACCGAGCCAAAGCCGCCCTTGCCTAGAAACTCGATCTCCTCAAAATCTGTGCGGTAGCGCGATGCCGAGGGCTGTAAAAAGTGCTCCACTTTCGCCAGCTTTTTCTGCGAATCGCGCGGCTGGCGCGTGTTGTTCTTGGGCTCTCTCGCTGGCACAAGGAAAGACGGTCGCTGTGGTGCTGCTGCATCTGCTGCCGCTGCGCCTTTAGCAATATTTTTCTGCGCAACCGAGAAGAATGGAAGCGCTGCGGATGGTCCTGTGTCATCGTGAATGTCAGCGGTGCTATTGGCTATGCGCGCAGACCGCTGAAGATCAAACTTCAGGCCGCGAGACGCGCTGTCCAGAGCTTGATGCTGGACCGACGGCCCGCCGCCAATCTCTTGATGAAAGAACGGGTCGTTCAAAGCCTCCATGGCCGTCGGGCGCTGGCGATGGTCAGAGTTCAGCAACATTTCGAGAACGCCAAACAGAGCCGGTGCAATCTCTGTGCGGCGAGCAACCAGCACTTCGGGCTCCTTTCCAATTGCAACGCTCTGCAAAGCCTCAACACCCAGAGCCATTTGCAAGCCTGTCAGACCAACGCACCAGAGATCGTTCTTGCGGCCCATCATATCTGGACGGTCAACGACCTCCGGCGCAACGCGGATTTCATTTCCGACAGCATCACCAACGGATGCTGACAGCGGTGTCATACGGTGCAACTCGATCATTTCCTCGCGGTAACTCGTGTTGAACAGTTTGGCGGTAAACCGGCCCCTCGCTTCTTTCGCCAACAGAATGTTTTTTGGCATAATATTACGGTGTATAAAACCTGCTGCGTGAAGGCTGACCAAAGCCAGGAGGATATGTCGCAAGTATGTGCGTGTCTGTTTGACAGCCATTGTGCCGCAAGACTCGAGCACGTCTTCGAGTGTCAATGCGTCAGGCGCCAGCAGCGTGTCACTCAACACCCACATACAGATACCTGGGCTTTGACTACGTTCCTCGTAGACATCCATATGGCATCCGTACACAGCCACGAGATTTTGGTGTCGGATCTGCGAAAGGTCGGCCACCCGCGCCCGAATCTGATCCATTTGTCTACGTCCTTGATCCGTCAGATAGTGTAGCGCAGTGATAGTAAAGCACTGCACAGTAAACCGGTCTGACAAGTGTGTGCTTGCCCCGACCAAATCAGTCGGATACGCGTCAAAAACCGTGCAAAGCGAGTCGCTAATCGAGGATTCCTCAAGTGCTACTGTTGTAAACCATCCGTCACGTGCAATCTGCGGATCGAGCAGAACGGGCTTTTCAAACTTAAGCAGCTGAATTCCTTCTGCCCATTTGCCGGCTACGCTATGCACAGCATCAGTAACGTCGCTCAAATGCCTCTGTCGCTGCTCGTCTGACAATAATTGCTGTTGTTTGCGCGCAACCTCAGCACGGATCCTACGCTGCAATTCTTCCTGTTCCTCCGCGTACGCTTGCTGCTGTAATCGCCGGAGCTCAGCTTCGCGCTCCAGAATCGCTTGCCGACCGGCCTGCTCGCGCTCAACCATTTGCTGGTGAAAAGATGGGCGTGCCACCTGTGCTGCTGAATTTGTTGTCGTGATATACTCGCTCAGCAGTATCGCCAGCTCGTAGATCATCTCACCGCCGACCAAAGACTCCGCCTGTTGCTTGAGCATTGCTAGTGCGCTTTGTTGCTGTGCCTCGCTTAGCCCAAAACCACTCTCCAAATTGAGCTGCGGAACTGCGCGTGGATATGCCATAGGCAGTCGCACATGCAGCCCAACCGACACACGTTCCTTTAATTCGTTGTCTGTCGGCTGCACCTGAATCACAAACTCTGGCGCCGCCTGTCTCACGTTCCATGCTGTCTTCGCCTCCACATCCTTAAAATCATCCTACATGAAAATAAATATCCACCAAAATTAAATAACTATTAGTGTGTATTTCAGTCATCCGAAAAGTAGAGACTTTCTATCACTCTAAATTATTATTCTCAAAACAAGACTTACCATGAATATGGCCCTAAGCGCCGCGAGTTCATTCTGTTGTATTTCCTTCGTTGTTTCGTCCATATTGCTAGCATTTAATTATACGTTAGGTGAGAAAAGTGTTGGCGTTCAAAAAAGACCCAAAGAATAATTCTCTAATAGGTCTCGTGTTACTCAAGGCAAAAACAAGATGTTTCCAGGACGTGCTACTTTTAGTGTGTCTTCTCGTATTTAACGTTAGTCTGTCGTGCATACAATGAAAATATAATGAAAAGGTGATGTCTTTAATGTTTACAAAACTGGTGAAATATAGGGAAAACCGTCTGTCATACATGACACATATCCGACGGTAGATATGAGTAAATAGTGAAAGTGCGTGGCAAACACAACCAGTTGGAAGAAACGTGTTGTATTATCCACTCTGTTAAAAAACACAAAAATGAAATTGCCAGCAAAAAAATAAATAACAAAATTCTTACAGGTGAAAAGAAAAGGCAAAGAAAAAGAACAAGATGAGGTGGAGCGATCGGCAACCACTCCTATTGTCGATTGATCACGCATTTACTCTTCAGTCTTGATTCAAGCGTGTTGGTATTTGTCACGTGGAAGTCTAATACAAAAACCGTCAGAACACGAGTGCGCTGTTAACCTTGTCCCACCATGTACCGCGACTATCACTCCACAACGTGTCGATGCCCTTATCCACATAAACCTTGTAATCATCCTTGTTACCATCGCGTAGCTGAGTATCACTGTTGTGAAAATCGGTTTCCTGTGTTGCAATATACCAAAACCCTGCGCCAAATGAATCATTATCATTAAGAACCAGTTCCCTTACATTATTCTTAGTTTTGTCATCTGCTGTCTCTGGGTCATTGCTAAATGATCCAATTGCCTTTATATATGCATTGGATTGTACTTGTTGGGCGTACATGTTTACATACTTCCACAGCATGAGTGTACGTGTTCCCTGACCAGGGTTTCCAGGGAAATGATTGATATTGTATTTCCAACCCTGTGTCTCCTCAAGCATCCATGCAATAGTAGCAACAATCTCACCACGTTCAATAACCCCAAACTTTCTAATTGCTTTGTTTATTGGCTCAAGAGCCTCTGCGTTTGTCACACACTCGCCTTTGTTGCCTAAAGTGCTTTCAACTTTCTCGCAATACGTGTCGCTAGCTGCATCAGGGTTAATCTTATTTAACATCTCCAATGAGACAAGCCCTTGACATGCTGCATTGGATGCTTGCGCAAAAACTATTACAATTATCCATGCTGGAATAACCAGCGTTCCTGCTAGATTCATAGTGAATTATTGCTAATTAATTTTTCGATAATTTTTATAGAAATGTAAAAAAAACAAAACCTCTGTAGCAAATAAAATGGATTTAGCAAAATGTAATTTAAAGTAAAAAGATGTGAAAGCGCCGAGAGCTCTCCCTTTTTGTATGCCTTTTTGGGTTTGAAAGATAATTTGACAATGGCGTGAAATTTAATTGATAATAAAGTTGACATTAAAAAAAATAATGCGCTTTTGTTCAAAGAGCGCATGATTTTTGTGCTAGATTCTTTTAAAGAACGTTTTTCTTTTGACCCCTTTACTACTAAAATAATACATCAAAATAAAAATCTCAAACCTATTATTTTTTTTAATAAAAACGCAAACTTGTCGGTAAATCAAATCGCATTTTTTAGACATGCTTCTTGGTGAATTATTGATGTTAAAATAAGTGAAGGGACGCATGTTTGTGCAAGAAGCCATTGAAGCCTTACCATTATATCTAAAAAAAATATAAAATCACGCTAATAAAAATTTTGATTTAACGTAGTAGCACTTAGTTGTATATGTATGTTTTATGCGGTTTAAAAACAAGCAGCTGTAATGCCATAGATAATTGAAACTGCTTAATGTACAATTTTGTTATAGAGAAAAGATTGAATAATACGTTTCTAGTATTTATAAGGTTTCACGCTGTTTATTTGGCTAATTTAATTTAAAACTGCTAGTTTACAAAACTATAAAAGCTGTTATAATTTTAATAAATCCTAGCTAAAAAAATAAAGTTTAGAAAAGTACATATTACAACAAACTACTAAAATATTTAAGTGCGTATCAATGATTACGCCTTCTTTTGCTTAACATTGAGCCTGTGACTAGCTGTTTTAGCTTTGCTTTGCCAATAATTTTGTTTACTTCATTCCACTTTGCAGTCCGACCTTCTTCCCATGTAAACTGTTTTTTTCCATTGTCATCAGTAGATACATCGGCTTTAATGCCATTCCACGTATAATCTTTAAAATCTTTCAAGTTTAGTGTTCGAAGTTTATCCTTTTTGTTGTGGAATGATGATGCCTGTTTGGTAAGATACCAAAACCCAGCAGCAAGAGAGTCGTCGTTGTTAAGAACCAAATCCATAACCTTGGTTTTGGTACTATTGTCTGCTTTACTTGTGTCATCAGAAAATTTACCAATTACCTTAGCATATTTATCAGGATAAAGCTCTTTGGCATATTTGCTGACATAGGCCCAAGACATCATTGTCCGAGTCCCCTGGCCCTTGTTTCCGGGATTGTGGTTAATCACGTAATGCCATCCCTCAGACTCAAACAACATCCACGCCAGAGTAGCAGCAATTTCACCGAGCCTAGTAATTTTGTACTTTGCAATAGCTTTGTTAATCGGGGCTACAGCATCAGAGTTAAGTATGCACTCGCCTTTAACCCCCTGTTTTTTCTCAAAGTCCTTACAAAAAGTAGATCTTGCAGCAGCTGGGTTAATAACATTAAGCATTTCCAGCGTAATAGGTCCTGAGTCTTTACTAGTAGCCACAGCAAAAAGCATATTAGCAGCAAATGCTGATAGCAATAAATATAACGAAAGTTTCATAGTTACAATTTAAAAAACAATAACCACCAGGGCTAAAACCTAATGTAAAAAATAAAGCTTAACTGTATTGTCGCTGGTAAAAAGCAGTTTGAAAATACTTGAATAATAAAACAATGGAATAAAGATGAGTTTGTCTTGTGTCAGTTATTTATTCTCCACAGTTATTTTATTGAGCATGGATATATAAACACAAGCCTGTGTTAGTTTTCACTTCAAAGGAAAAACACAAAATGACTTTAAAAGACAACTAACGAGTATGTATTTGCTTTTACCTGTCTTTTTATCTAAAAAGCGAAATATTTTTTAAGAAGGTTGTCTACCATATCTCAAAGATGAACATTCTTTATTCTATCTTTTGCAATTCTTGCCATAAGATTCCTTGTAGTTTTGCATTAATGATGGCTCTTTTTGTAACTTTTCGTTTTGTTTAAATAAAACCTCTATTAGATGATTAAAGCAGCTAGTGTGAACAAACATGTGCTTGCTTTGACATAAATCACTAGAAAGGCAGATAGTGTCTACAAATAAAACCTATGATCTTGTTGCTTATTCTGGATATTTTGTGGCTAATAGTCTGGTGTGGATGATGCTTAATTTGTTTTAGTATTCTTTTTGATTTTAAAAGAAGTTGGATAGAGCGTATAGTAAGCGGCATTGAGAATCTGACGAAGCCAAATACAATTAAGCACTGTAAGTGTAACTCCTAGCATAGAGAAAAAGACCGCATATGGAAAAAACACATTGCCAGTATGTTCATTATAAACGTCCATAACTAGTAAAAGCGAATGATATGCTTCAAAACCTATGCGTATGACGATGTACGTGATTAAAAACAGCAGAAAGTTAATTTTGTATATCAAACTTTTTGAGTACCCTGCATACTTCATCAGATGGCGAATGTGAAGAAAAACTGAACTAAGCTCAGGCAGCAAGAATGGAATGGCATAAAATTGTAGCTGTCTAGATGTAAGTATAAGAAGTCCAAATACGCCTAAACCAGCATGAATCAAATACATAAAGCCGTAATTCGAAAAGTTATACAAACATATCGACATGTCCCAGACGTAGTATCCTAATGCTATTGCTAAATAAAACTCAAAACACTCATTGTAACCGTCCATCTTATCATTATTCAACTCATGATTATTGAAATATCCAATAATAAAGCAGGCATCAAATGCCGAATGTATCAAAGCTGTTACGCTTACACCCCATGCTTCTTTGTCGCTTTTATTAAATCCTCCATATGTCTGTGGTAGTAGAAATTCTGAAATAACAGGTGTCACTCGAAGTAATAATATATGGCCGACCAGCGACACTGCAATAGTTTTCCAATAGTTACCAACGCCAGAAAGATACAATGGATCGAATAACATATGAAATAGATAGTCAGCACTAGCTATTAATCCAAGGTTTGCCATTGGTCTAGTATATTGTTTGGTTAGAAAAGTTATTTGCACCCTTGGCAGTGATATAATGTAGAAAAAAAAAAGATATCTATGTTACGCCAAGGGCCAATAAGAGTATAAATAAAGAAAAAAAGAAAATCGCACACAGAAAAGAAATAAAGCACCACGGCTGCTTTTGGCTTTTTTTTTTTTGCTTTATTTACATGGAAAGTCTATCAAGCCTCTTTTTTAAATTTCCAATCTAAAAGCGGTTTAGTAAAAAATGAGGAGAGGTAAAGTGGCAATTGCGGCTGCAGAGCTGCTAAGCCACGCATTGTACAATAATTATATACGTTTTGGTCTCACACTAGCAATGTAACTGTTGTTTGTTGGTCTAACTTTTGCCACAAATATTTCTTGATAACTGTGTGTCAATATGGAGATCAGGCTTAGCTAAATAGCAGAAAATATGTTGATTTTCTGTAGTATTGATGGTAATTATTAGTCTTAATAACAAGTGAAAATAATCGGCGGCACCCTGAAAATATGTAGACATTTCCCAGAAAACGCATAAAACTGGAATTGCGATTTGTATAACAATTTGTATATATAAAAGTTATTTATCCAACGTAAAACAAAATAATGGAACTATTTAGATTTAAACTGCAGCAGGTTTGGGTGCATCTGTGCCAAGGTTGTACTTTTGAATAAGAAAAAGCATAGTTGCTTCTGTCATCTCTAACGACTTGCCTTGTTTTATTGCGTTAATAAGCTCACTGCTATAGTATCCAAACAAACGCTGAATTCTCTCAGCTGGATGTACAAAGTCAAAAAAATAGTTTGTGCTGGGATTGCTGCACATTAAATTTTGCTTGGCATCAAGCACAAGTTTTAGCAATGCAATCAGCTTGTTATCCGACTGAACAAGGTTTAGCACGTTGCCTCCAACGCATGATGTTTTGACATTGGAAATTCCAAGTGCGTTGAGTACTGTGTCAGATTTTGCAGTGACCTCTACAAACTTGCCAATTTCAGCAACAGCAAATAAATCAAGTCCACTAGCGCTATCAGCCCAAGCATTTACTTTTCTAGCTACTACCTGATTATATAAACTAACTGTTGAGTTTGCAAGATCCTCCATGTTCAGAATATCAGCAAAAGGTGTATACTGAATTGCAGCGAGATCCGTGACAATAATATTTTTAAATCCAATGCTACGCAGCCTCTCAAGCTGTTTTACCACAGCGTTTGACAAAGTGTCAACAAAACTGCTGACTGACAATGTCTCAGTAGATAAGTTAAGCATTTCGGCAAAGAAATCGTTAGCGCCAACTTCCAAAACAGCAATATCATTGTTGCGAGTAGGCGACAAAGCGTATCCAGGTCTTATAACCTTGAAATAGTTAATCTGATCTTCAGTGCTTGGAATGTTGATAGGAAGACCTTGATTAAAAAAATCCAATATTGCCGAGTTGTCATTATCCGATGTGCTACCACCAATCGCTTTATTATAGAGATCATAACCGAGTAACTTGGCCAGATACTCGTTCCAGACAGGTCCTGATGAAAATCGACCCTTCCAATATGGAGAAGGAGGGAGTAATCCAGCAGTCATTTGTTTTAGTGTACCAATATCAGAAAGCGAGTCACCAAATACGTAAAGAGTAGGTGTCAAACTCTTAGAAATCAGAGATGCTTGGACAGTCACTATGGCTGTTGCAGCAAAAGCCGCAGCAGTGACAAAAAACTTCATTGCAATGAGTATTAGATAAAACACAAAACTGTTGTGTGCAATAAAATATAAAGTTATTAGGATCAAATATTGTTATAGCATAATATCATAAGCAATGGAGGAATTATTAGTTGTCTTGGGTACTTCTGGGAAATTGCTAGTCAAATTTATACAGAATGTTGCTTGCAAGACCACCTCGGGAGGTTTTGCCACAAAAGACACTTAAGAATCTTTAAATTTTCTAAAAGCATATGCCAGCAGTATTCTTGTTACATTTTCTAATTGAATATTGTATTCTTTGAGATAAAAGGAAAATCCCATGTGCGAATTATCATTTAGTTTTGTATTTTGGTTAATGCACAATCTTGTGAAAAGCACCAAACATATAATTCGCAGGCTAAACTTTAAGTGTGTAAATATTTACTTGCAGATGATCAACATTGGTGTTCTTTTTGCTACAGGTAAGTGATTACCAGTGGTATGGTGAATCCATGAACAAATGTAGCAAGTGATAAAACGGACCAGCAGCAGATTACCTATCCGCGTGATGCAGTTTCGGTTGGTTTTCTTCGTTTTCGTCTATCCAGAAGTTTCGAATCACATATCAAAAGCAAAAAATGCAACATTCAAACCACTGCTTATGTAAGCAAAACCTTGATAAGTTTAAATCCAATGTGCAAGCATATGTTTCTGCATAACTTTTTCACTGGTAGCTTTTGGCTTGCGGTAAGGCCTACTTGGGATTGATTATTAAGCGACCTTGGTTTGATTAAATTAGCACATGGTTCACCCAAAAATAGTCACGTGAATTATTTTAATGTATTACATGTGTGAGCTATGAGTGGGCAACACAGAGCTCTCTTTACTGTTCGCTAATTTCAACGCTTACCTTTATCTTACATTCCTTTTACTTTGTTTTTCTTTAACTAGAATATAACAATACTGCGGACTGCAATGTCTTTGACGGCCGAACAAGTGCTAGAGAAGACTCAGCAGAATGGCAGTTTTGATAAGCTGCGTAAAGAGTTGTTTGAGGCGTTTATTTCTAGTGAGCGTTGTAAAGCATTCGAAAAGAACGTAAATGTGCTTTTACAGACAATATCAGAAGATCCAGAGATGCGTTGGACAAAGGATAAGGCGAAATTTCTTGAAAGACAATTACTAGAGCACTTTGAACGGAATCGCGAACTAGAGAGAATTGATAAAGATGCACGTAATTTTTGGCTTGTACCAGAGCGACGAAACCGATTAAATAATTGTATTACTCAGGGAATAGAAGAACTATGTGATTCTGGTACGTCGACTGAGGACAGAATAAAGCGCCGAAAAGTGGTAACGCGTTCGTTAGAGTTGGATCCACCTCGTCTTCCTCCACGTGGCAGTAGAGGAGCAAGCAGGGGTCACAATTACTATCGTCGAGGCGACAGTGTAGCAGCATTTCTTGCAACCACGGATGCGTTATGTCAAACTTCACAGTATATTTGTCTTCTTATGGAAGTTTCAGCTTGTGATGCGCTCAAGGGCTCATACACAGTTGAAGATCTGGATAAGACAGGAACTGATGAGCAGCACACCTGGGTGGTATATTGGGATCAGATACTTGCAATTAAGCGGCCATACGAACAAGTTTACCGTCCTGGAGATCAGGTATATGCATTGTTTCGTGATGATTATGGTGGTGATGCTGCGGTAAGCACAGAATTCTTTCCTGGACGCGTTGAACAAGTCAGTCAAATGGTATTAGCAATTCAGTTTGATACCGGTGAGATATGTCATGTGTATTATGATGAGGTGTTTGCAGCAGGACGTGTTGGGTTTATGCGACAAATGAGCGATGAGCGCAGAAAACTTAATAAGGCAGATGCAATGGTTGAAGTTAATGGCCGATTTTTACCATCTTTTACCGGATTCTGGCCGGAAACTGCGCAGCCTGCACTTGGAAAACATGGACATAAAGTACGCTACCGTGAACCACCACACTTATTGATTGAGCACAAACCGAGGACTGCCGTTCATAAATGGGAGCAAAGTACGACACGAGCAATTACACCATCTGCGAGAGAAAGTAGAAGCGCCGTATACCACGAGACGGTGGATGCTAATGGCTCCGACATGGAACTTGATAGCACAGGCGAATCACCATTGGCGTCTTCTAGAGGCACTATTTATAAGAAACCTGCGGATTTGAAGCCGATTACTATTCCGCAAGTGCCATCCGAAACAGTAGGTTCTGCGTTATCCGCACGGCTTTCTTCTACGTCTATTCAAGAATATACATCATCGCGTCGAGTCAGCCAGACTGATCTTCAGCGGACAAATGATGTAGAAACTGTGCAAAGTCAACGTACAGCAGAAAGAAAGTCTACTACTGAGACTGTTCCTGTATCTACGTCCTCAGAGGATGGTGAAATTGAAGCAGGAGAAGAAGGAGAAGTACACGACCCGTCATTGCCAGCTGTCACACCAATGGAATCAACAAAATCCAGGGATATGTCACCATCCATGCGTAGACCTTCAATGAGTAGAAGTTCTGTGAGATATGGAGAGCGTGAGTCTCGCTGGGACCGTCGAACACCTCCTTACAGAGAAAGAAGAAGAAGTTATAGTCGACGCTCTGGATATCCTCGCGATGATAGTCGCACACGGGATAGAAGTACATCTGTACGACGACATAACAGTAGATACCATTTGTCTGGATATCCGGATGATTATCGGTCGCGAATTAACACACATTCTAGATCAAGATCACCTGCTCGTCCAATGATTCGTGAAATGGGACCATCTTCGCATGTGACGTCTCATGTGGCTACGTCGTTACAGCCAACTCCATTTGGTGCGCAATCATCAACAGAATCTGGTCCTTGGTCTCCGTCTTATGGTCGCTACACATCTCCACGTCGTACTCCGCCACTCCATGGAACCACTCATTACCGTGATTATCGCTAATAATCGTAATATCATGTCTTGGTTTCTTCTGAGAGTATTTGCTTTTACAGGCTCTGTGCTGTGTGTACTGGCTTATAGGATGTGGGGACTTTTTGGTATGAATACTAGTATTTGTTGGGGGTTTTTTTGTTAGTAGCAATGGTAGCATGTATTCATAGCTGCGTAAGTGAATGCTTGCTTTACATTCACATTGTAGATTAAAACAGCTAAATGTTGTATGCTAAGTTTTAGTTGCTTGGTGTAATTATTTGCCTTATTAGCATTTACAGACTATTCTTTTTGGTTATATGTCGGTCAGAGCTATTTTTTCAGTTAATTCTCTCTCTTTAACTACAATTTTTACTTTTTAAGAAAGTTTCAAGTTATCCAGAGAAATTTTAAATTTTTGTGCTTATAAAAAAATTAACAGGGATTTTTTTTAGTATGAAGGTTTCAATATGTGCCATTGTGATTTTTGCTTTTACTCAACTTTCATTTAGTGACTCTACCAACCTTAAACCCGATGGGCGTATTAGAAGATTCAGGCCTAATCACAACAATCAGCCGCTGTTTAACATTTATAACAATCCTCTTACAGTTAAAATGACTCAAAACTCGAACAAGTCAGTTTTCTTGCGTAGATCGGCAAATAAAAGCTGGTCATCGGATCTTTCAAACAAAGTTAAAGTTGCTCTCGCATTTCTAGAAACTATACACAACATTTCTGCTACGAATATTCGAATTACTGATGCATATACTGACACTACATCTGCTCTTACACACGTTTATGCTCGACAAACTCTCAATGGCATGGATGTGACAAATGGATTAGCAAATATCAATATTGATGCTCAAGGCCGTGTTATCTCCTCAAGCCAATCATTTGCACCAGCGCATCTACTTAATAATAGTGTGCTTGTATCCCGCTCACAGATTTCTTATGCCAACAATCTTGCATCTCTTAAATTTGCTTTAAAGCAGCTTGTGTCTACAGTTAGTGCTAATATCGATGAGGAGACTATTTCTGACCTAGCAATATCCACATTTAAAGAGCCAAAAACAGGTGCGGCTGGTTTTACTATTAATGGGCTTCCTGAGCATGTAACGGTAACAAGAAAATGCACAGCAACACACGAGCTGCTCTACACGTCCAATAAACAGGTTGTTCCTGTCTGGCATATCTGTCTTCAACAGGATAGCCATTGGTGGAGTGCCAACATAAATACAAACAGTGGCCGCATTGAATCTTTAAACGACTGGGCATACGGGATAGAAAGCTACCAGGTTCTTCCACGCACAATACTATCACCTGCCGATGGATTGCGACAGTTTATCACTAATCCAGCATTGAAAGAAGCAAGTCCAAATGGATGGGTAACGTCAAATACAACCACAGGCAACAACGTCTGGACGCAAAACAATCCAAATGGTGGTGACAATTGGATTAATAACCATCGCCCAATAGTAGCACAGAATGCTGCATTTGACTTTCCATTTGACAATTTGACAGAACCTTCCGGATATGTGGACTATTCCATTACACAGTTGTTTTATACAGTAAACATGATGCACGATCTTGCGTTTATTTATGGATTTAATGAAGCAGCTGGCAATTTTCAAGAAATCAACTTTACTGGCCAAGGATCTGGAGGTGATTTTATTGTTGCAAATGCCCAAGATGGTAGTTCCAAAAACAACGCGATGTTTTTCTCGCCACCTGATGGACAGCATGGACTGATGCGTATGTATGTGTGGAATTCAACCGCACCTGAACGGGATGGCAGTCTTGAACAGGACATTGTCGCTCACGAGTTTACTCACGGAATCTCCAGCAGACTGACGGGTGGGCCTTCCAACGCCGATTGTCTTAATGATGGCGAGGCAGCAGGAATGGGAGAGGGATGGAGTGATATTGTGGCGTGCATCTTGCGGATTAAACCCAGCGATACGCGTAATCTTGATCTGACTCTGGGCGAGTATGTGAATGGGCAGAACATTAGGATGTTCCCTTACTCTACTAATCTGACAACCAACCCACACATGTATCAAGACTTAAACAAATCTAATTATAAAGAAGTTCACAACATTGGAGAAGTTTGGGCATCAATGCTCTACGAGGTTCTTTGGAACCTTATTGATGTGTATGGTACTATCAGTGATATTTTTGCTCACAAGCTTGACAGCGGGAATGCAATTATGCTGCAAATCCTCCTTGATGGAATGAAGCTTCAGCCATGCAGTCCCTCGTTTATTGATGCACGCAATGCCATTGTACAAGCTGAAAGGAACCTTACAGGTGGCAAAAACCAATGTGATGTTTGGCGGGGATTTGCAAAACGCGGCCTTGGTCTTAATGCCAGTTTTACCAATCTGACACACACAGAAGATTATTCGGTGCCAAATGGATGCAATCGCGGATAGACGCATCCAATTTTTGAGTTTTTTGTATTTGGAGAACGTTGAAAGTGTAATACAAAGACAAAATTTTTAATGTTTTTAATGCGGCATTTGGTTTAATTCTGAATATCATTTATTAACTATAAATACTTTTTTGTTTCTTTAATTATATTAGCAAAGACAAATTACAGTATACGCATTGCAAGTCATTTAGTCTGCAACAAATTCTTTATAAAATGACTGTGGTTGCCGACAGACACAAAAGATAAACTTTTGGATTTTTTTTAATTGCATAAATTTTTAAGCTGCTGCATTTTCTGGTGAATTTTGTGTACACACATGCTAATACATAAGTAATTAAATGAATAGAAAAAACAGTGCAGACATTTTTTTAACACATTCATATCTGCATGTTTTTCTTTTTGAAATAAGCAAAGTTTTTTTATTCCCACAAATTGTAATTAAAATTGCATGTTTCTAAAAATAACATCCAAAAAAGAAAATCTTCTCAACAGAAATATAATTATATTATAACCATATGTGGTGATTCCGATGTTGAAGTCAGAAACAAATTTATTTGTGAATATAATGTTCAAAGAACAAAAAGAAGAAAAAGAAAGACAGAGGAGAGAGCTGCCTGGTTATATAAGAAATAACACAGGTTAATTTGATTTCATCATCCGACGGATCCCCAGTAAATGCTAATTGAGGCAATTTCGGTTTGGTCAGAACCTCTCAGAATGGGCGTCATGCAGTATGAGGCTGGCTATTCAAACACGGCAAGGCTGGTTGTTTTGTTGCTGCCGCCTGTTGGACATATTGGGATATTGTGGCATGATGAGTTGGTTTGCAAGGCTGCCCAATGTTGACTTATTGGGATGTTTTGCAAGAGGCTGAATGTTTGGGTGATGTATGTTTTCATGGAAGATAGCAACAAAACAACCAGCCTTGCTGTGTTCGAATAGCCAGCCTCATACTGCATGACGCCCATTCTGAGAAGTCCTGGCTGAACCGAGATTGACCTGATCAGCGCTTACTGGGGACCAGTTGGAATCACCACAATAGCCACATTTAGTTGCACAAAAAAAAAAGCTAATTGCTTTTTTGCCCGTCAAAGATAATTGATAAGCATACAGATTAAAAAGTCATTATAAGAGGATGGGTTTTATAAAGCAATGTTTTTTATTATTATTCTACAATGAATCCTCAATACCAAAGTTTTATATTTATACTCTAACGTGCTACTTTTTACATCACTAATTTGTTTACCCAAATATCACTACAGTATTGCATTATTATAGTTGTTGCAAATATAAAAAAACATTTTTAAATGCTAAAAGCCATTTCTACTTATATTGCTAAAAAAAAAAACAAATATGTTATCAAGGTAAGTTACAGCGATATTTTGTTTATGTTATTTTAACGTTATTTGCTTTTCAGATGCATGGTATACGTTTAAGTTACAGTACAAAAAGAAAGCTAATACAAATAGTTCTAAAACAAAAGAAATAAATTAAAGTTTCTTGGCAGTATCTAATTCTTCTATTTTTTTTCTACTCTTCCTACACATACTCTATTTGACCACACATTATTTTGGGCTGCTGCATAAATTCACATTGGAATTTTTCATTGTTTGGAATTGACTGGTTAAAACAGGGTAAGGTGAAGAAAAAAATTTCCACAACCTGCAGTTTTTCATAGTCATGTATTCCCAAGCTATCCTTAAAAGAGAGTTTCTCTGAATGCACAATTTCATTGTGACCACATGAGCAACAAATCTTATTTTACAAAAAAAAAAAAAAAAGTGGGCACATCCCCCACTCTTTTTTGGCTTTTATGTGGTACTAAAAGTTTTTTTTTTTTGCATTATACAATTTTCTCATTATTTTAAACATAAAGACAAAAGCAAAGATTCCGTTTCTTTTCAAAACTTTTCTTACAACTATCTACATTCTTACTACAGCTATTTTATTAGATTAAAACTAGTATACACAAAGAATGTCGTTTTCTTTGACAGTGGCAGAGCAAAACCGCGTAAAGCTAGCCGAACAGCTAGGATATAAGCTTGACCCAATAGATACCAAAGATATGACATTAATAATAGTGATATCTACAGTATACTTTATTGACATAATAGCGGTAATATTTTTATTATGGAATCGACAATATCCACCATTAAAGTCAAAAAATCCAGTTCTTATGGCGTGTGCACTTTGTTCTTGTATATGTTGGTTTATCGGAGATTTACAAATTAACGGACATGTGCATCTTAAAAATACAATTCTAACAAATTGTAAAGGAATAGGAGTATGGATAAGGGTTCTTCTAGGTGTATGTACGGTTAGTGCATTAATAGCATTGCGTTCATATGGATTATATCGAATATTTTGTCAAAATAGATTATATAAAGGATTCGGTTTTTATTTACCATTTCTTATATATTGCACTTGTACATTAATTTATGGTATAATTACTCAAGTATTAAAACCCTCTGTCACTGTTGAGTATATTCCAGATTTAGATATATGTTATTGTCCTAGACCTTTTCGTGCAGCTTTATATGGATATATTTGGATTACTTGGGTACTTATAGCTATTATAAATTGGAAAATCCGTAATATTAAAAGTTCATTCAATGAAAGTCGAGAAATGGCATTTTCTTGTGCAGTTGTATTTGCAATACTTACTTTTTCTACGGCAATGCAATTCTCTCAACCAAATTATCCACTAAATCAGATTCTTAGATTATTAACTACAGGAATGGATCATTTAAGTACTAATCTTGTATGGTGGGCTATAGTTGGTATTCCTTTAATTAACTGCTTGTTTAATCATAAAGGGTATTTGGAAAAGTGGACGTTAAAATTAAAAGAAGATGGTCTGCAGCATGAATATAATGTAAAATTAGAACCATACAATACGACAGAAACCAACATAACTACTCACAGTGAAGATAAATTCAATCTGTACGACAATGGCTCACATACGCCAGAGTTTTTGCTTAATGATAAACCGCGCCCACCAAGTCGCAAAATTATGAGACCTTACACGTACGAACGGCAGAGCTATCAGACTACTATTGGAAGAAGTGCTCGATTAAGCAATCCTGATGATCCTTTTGATATTCCGCCTGCTTTTATTCAAAATACCACTCAGATGATGGTAGTGGATAATGACCCATTTCATCTATTTAGCTCAGGTCCTATGCCTACAAATTACAGCCCCGCCACCAATCATGCTACTCACACCGTGACACCGCCAGCTCAAACATCCGGTAATTCTCAAATTGTTTTTACTTATGCTAGTATGTCGCCTTCAGATAGAAGCGCAAACAACTCTACACGTGTCTAGAATTGTTATCATAATATTATATAGTTGACATTGTATGTTTTATGTTTTTTATTTATTTGCACAATACCACGCTTAATGTAGAAATGCTAGGAAAGCTATTTCTTTCTTGTTTTAAGACAGTAATGCTGCCGTCTATCATAGGAAAAAGATTTTATTACCAAGGGTATACTCAACTTTTTCTTTTTAAATAGTTTTACCTAGCATTAGTTTCTAATAATGTAGTGCGCATTTAATCACGTTTACCGCATTTAATTTGACAAACGGAAAGATAAACGAAAATGATGTTCCTACTAAATACTTGTATGAAATCTCCAAAGAATTAAAAAAAAAAAAAGTGCTACAACCGAAAATACAAACAGCATGTAGCCAAAAGATGGTAAAAATGTATATCAGAAATTCAAAAGTAAAAAGCCGGTAATTAGGCATTGGCACCAGGAGGGAATTCAGTCGCATTTTTAGCCAAAAAGTAATCCTTTCCCTTGACGTTACGTGCAAGAAAATTACCAACGAAACAGCGTCCAAATGCAATGCCTGCAACTTGGGCAACGCCCAGGTTTCTGCCCATTGGCACAACAATCATATTAGCCTCGCTGCCGTCCCACTCTTCTAGGGATACGTTGCAGTCCTTTGGATTCTGATCAAAACCGGCCTCGATCATTGTAATCACATTGGCGGCGGCTACCTGAGCCTGTTCAACAGCTTTCATAGCGTATTTGTTTCCAGCAGGCAATGAGTTGACATCGCCGACGGCAAAAACAGCTGTGAGCTGGTCGTGGTCAATCTGGAATGTTGGCTTGATCCGGATGGCACCGTTTGCTTCGCGTAGCTTTGTGTCCAGCTGCTCTTCTAAAGACACCAAGTATTCAGTGTGAATCTTAGGCCCAATAGTAAGGAACTGCAATTCAGAGTCGTAAGTATTCCCGGACTTTCCCTTTAGTGATAGTGGACGAATTGTACCATCAAATGGTGTGTCTGCAGGGATCACCATGCGCTCGTTCAATACAACCGCAACCCCCAGTCGTCGCAGCTTGCGGACCGCACCATCACTCAGACCAGCCTTAAAGTTTGACGGAAGTAGCCGAGCCCCCGAGTGCACAAGAGTGACCTTTTTCTTGGGATACTCGCTAGCAATTTCACCCGCAGTCTCAACACCCACAGCTCCGCCACCAATAACCAGAACGCTCTCTGCATTCTTGACATTGTCATGTAGTTGAAGCAGTCGGCTCCGAGCATCTTCTAACGAAGGGGCTATGACATTGGCAGGAAAGCTGTTGGTTGCACCGGTGCTTAGCAACAAATAATCGAAAGACAGCTTCTCGCCATTACTCAGCTCGATGGACTTGTCGCTGTTTACAGCAACCAGCGAGGCCTGGATAAAGCGATGTTTGGGATTGAGAGGGTCGACTTCAAATGGCGTCAGCAAAGTATCTTGACGAAAAAAAAGCTGATGGCCAAACTGTTTATCAACAACAGCTCTCGGCGCTCCAATCATGTAGTACCAGTAGGCATTACGGTCTACTATTGTGACATGTAGACCTGGATACCTGCCTTTCTTTGCCAGCGCCGCAATGGCCTTGGATATGGCTATTCCGGCAGTTGAAATGCCAACCACAACAACGTGAATATCGCGAGTAGACATTATTAGCCGTATGAGTATTGCGTTTGGCTCGTTGGTCTATACAGAATGAAAAAGCTACACGAAGAAAAATTAAAAGGGGAAATGCAGTTGTCGTCGTTAAAAAATAAAAGGAATTGGGCGATGAGATTATTTATGTATTTGTAGATGTGTCGAGATCTTGAAACCTTTGCTTGGCAAGAGAGAAAATCTGACTACTTTTATAATATTCATGGAGGGGGATTGCTTATTAATTTCGAAAAGTCGCCACAGAACGGAGGCCTGTACGGAGACTCCAAACTTGGTGGGAATGGAGGGCAAGCAGGGACGCCTCGGATCCAAACATAGAATACAGATAATCCCTCATTGAGCAAGAGTATAAAAAAATAATAACATTCAGCATACCTTATATTGCTTGCATTCGGAGTTCCTTCAGCTCGCGCATAAAGGCCTATACATACGCTAGATCGACAGGCATTGGTATATAAATGTAACACAGATAGCAAGAGTATACCAAATAGAAAATTCTGTTGTATTTTCAGAAGAAAAATGCAAACGTAAAGGTGAGTATTGCGGAGTCCCCAATAAACAGAAATATAGTAAGTGTGTTTTTTATCCTTAGCATGATCTCTAGCATTTGCAACTAAACTAGTACTAGTAAAGACACAACATTAATTTTTCTAGGGAGTTTGCTATTCTATAATAGAAATATTATACGGGACCGGATAATTGTGTCTCGATACACCAGCAAGAAAGATAAATAATGCACATTTTTGGAAGAAAAAAAAAAAATGATAAAGTGAAATATCCCAGGTGCAATTTCCGCCATACCAATTTGCCAAATAAGTGCACGAAAGAGCATTGTAGAAATGCTAGATGTATGAGGACCTGTCAAAACTAGCATTTATTTAGTACTAAGACAGAAGAGGGCAAGAAAACAATTGGCGCCACATAGAACAGTACCACAACTTTTGCCACAATCTCAAGAATATGTTGTCTTGCACAATACAAAATAAACTAGGTACTCGGTTTTTCCAAAAAAAAAAAATATATATATATAATAGTATAAAGTCATATAACAATTTGAAAGGGCAATCATAACATTAGAAGGATGCAAATAAAAGGGGGGCGACAAGATTGACATTTACAGCTCAATATGGATCGTTGCATCCGCAGCATCAGCCATACGAGAGTCATCCACAACATCTACAGAGTCTGTAAATGCAGGAGTCACAAATACTGGTTGAATAGTGGCGTTTTTAACCACACCATTAGCCACTGCTGGCTTAGCAGGTGGCATTGGGTTAACTGAAACTTCATCAGACGCAGCAATAGCAGCAGCCGCAAAAACCGCAGTCGTGGCAACGGAGCCAGTTGTGAAAGCAGGAGACGGATTAGTGGCACGGACACCTCCCAAAGCATGCTCACAATCAAAATCCCACGAGCTCAGCCATTTGGCACTCAGACACGCGTTCTTTGACCACACACGCGCATACGTGATGTAGCTGAAGCGATGAAAAGCATAGAGCGCTGCCACCAGAATATAAAAATATGCGAAGGATCGGACAGACCGTGGCAGAGCACAAGTGACAAGATCCACAGAGCAGGCAAACACAATAATAGCCATCCACAAAGCAGGAAAATAGTGGTGCAGAAAGAGCTCTCGGCGCATCAAAAAGAATGGTATGTAATGACACGCCCAGGCAATTGAGAAGAAACTCGCGGAAGACAGGTACTGAGCACGGCGGCCGCCCAACTGAGGGCAAATGCGACGCTTGGCCAGCACAAACAGAAGCAGCCGCACATGCACAAAGACAAGCACAGCTGCCAGAGATGCCCACCATACAAGCGGATTGCCCAGCTGATAGATCAGACGGCCGTGGCCGCTCCAGTAGGCAGTGCCGCGGCGCAGCAATGGCCAATGTTGTGGACGGGCGGCAAAGGGGTGATCGCCAGTCAGATTTTCGTTGCTGTCAGCCATAAGACGGTTGTACTCGCACAGCTTAGCCCACAGACCAAGGCGGCGATACTCGGTCTTGCGCATGGGCTGTGTGGCATTAGGAAGGCGCGAGTGTTCAATATGCCAGGTGGACATGCGCGGATGGCAGCTGCGCATGCAGTTGGCCTCGGTCTGGCCAAAAGCCCATTCAGGCAGCTTTTTGCGTGAGTTGTACAAAGCGCACCCCAGGTTGGCGTGAACCAAGCGGAACTTGGATCCAATGGCCTGCAGGTGCTTTTTATCTTCCTCGGCATCGTTGTGTAAAATCTCTAGACGAAAATTATCGTTGGTGTCGCCAGAGAAGTTTGCAAACCCGTAGCCGGCCAGCTCAAACTTCTGGTCGTCGCTTACAGCCATGGCCGGGCGGTGGTTATGCGAGTGCAGATATTTGCCGGTAGCACGATGGCGCAGACGCAGCAGGCTACCAGAGACCACAGGTACAGGGCCACTGGAGACATCAACGGTAGCGTTAAATGCGGGCTCGACGACCCACAAGTTGTTCGGGTCGGCGTAGCCGTAGATTGTTACCTGCTGGTAGCCGCTGCCCTTTTCGTGCTGCCACGGGTGTGCGTGCGAGTGCAGGAAGCCGCTTCTCGCGTTGGTGGCGCGCATGCGGATTTCCGAGCCATAGAAAACATCACGATCTGTAGTCACGTGTGGGCCACCCAACAGCGACGCCTGGAACTCGGGCGACATCATGGCAGCATCGTCGCCTGTGCGGTGTAGCACAGCAAAATGCACCCAGAACCAGAACACGTAAGTAGCTGCGGGTATGGTAAGCAGCGCAAAGGCACGCGCGGCAAAGTGAAGCATCCAGCGGCGAGGCGACATTTGGCGATCGGCGATCTTGTCCCACAGATCCTTGGCAGTAGACAAGCCGATGGTTGGAAACAAAAACAGCCCGACCCACTTGCAACTGGCCGCACAACCCATCGCCGCGCCCGTTGCCAGCAGCCAAGCCCACCACCCGCGCGAGAACGCACGATCCTGATACGTCCACCACAACGCCCAGCATGTGAGTGCTGCCGCGCTGAAAAACACTAACGGTGAGTCCAGCAGAATCAGTCGCGACTGCGTCACCAGTCCATTCTCTACACACACTAGCGCCGCTGCCAGAACTGCCGTGTCTACTGCGTATCCGCAGCTGCGCAGCGTTATATACGCCATCGGCACAGTTAGCGCGCCCAGCACAGCCGGCAGTAGTCGCATGCCCACATACGGCACCCGTGCAGCTGTGTAGTCCAGCCCGATCGTCTTAAAGTCAAACACGCCATCGTACCCTGCCATATGCCCCGCCGCCGCAAACATCAGTTTTGCCAGCGGCGGGTGCAGATCATAAAAATATGTGCCATTTAGATAGCGCCCCGCAAATTTACCAAAGTGCACTTCGTCAAACACCACCTGCGCCGGCTCTGCCAACCGAAAGCACCGCACTAACAGCGCTAATAACAATAGCAGACCCAGCAGCCCCCAGTCGCATCTATCCATCTGCCACTTTCCAAAGTAAGCTGGCTTGTATCCGTACTCTTTGATTGTGACGTCGTCATCCGTGGCTTTTGCCTTTTTGTCTGTGTCAAAATCGCCCTTATGCATCAGTGCGCCTTTATTATCGTCACTATGTGCTGCTGACGTTGTCATGGCAGTTCGCATACTGTGGCCCTTTGCCCGACGTCGGTTTCTACTGGCCTCGCCTATTCCAACCGTCATTTGCAACAAGCAGAAGGTGGACCACTTCTCGGTGTTATGCGCAAACGAGAAAATGTGAGATTAAAAGGCAATGTTTGCAAAAATGAGATGTCAAAAAAAAAAGGATATGCGTGTTTGTTGTGCAATGGGAGTTTAGAAACAAAGAAAATATTGTCCGGATGAATGTCTCGAATAAAGATAGCAGATATCGGTACTCTGCATATGCGCAGTTCAACTAACGCAAAGCCAGAATGCATTCCTGGCATTCTTTGCTACTGCATTGACATAGAGGGAAAATCAGGGTAGGAGGGAAAGGCTCATGTAGCCGACACCTGCTCCTTTTGCAAGAGTGCAGTAGTTGGATGAGCAAAGAGAAAATTTCTGCCGCGCACTCTGTCTTCCTGCATTCACGTATGCTCTGCAGCAGGTTCCACGCGACGGTTCCAGGCAACGCAGTCATCAAAACGGACCATTGATCCGCCAAAGATGTCCAAGGCACTGCCAATAGTCAGATCAACTCTGCCGCGGGAAAGACGATTCACCAAATCCAGATCATCCACAGAAGATGCACCGCCAGCATACGTCGCAGGCAGCGGTGACCATTTCCCCAGACACTCTACCAGTTCACGATCGATACCGCCGCACAGACCTTCTACATCTGCTGCGTGCACCAGAAACTCTGAGCAAAAGCCCGCCAGTTTTTTCAGAGTCTGCTCATCCACTACCATATCAGTCAGTCGCTGCCACCGGTCCATTGCCACCACCCAACCGCCTTCGCTACGTCGACGACAGCTCAGATCCACTACCACCCGATCGCGACCCACTTGTGTCGCCAATGCCTCCAGTCTCTGCTGAGAAAAATTCCCAGACGGAAACAAGTAACTGGTTACAATCACCTTTGCTGCACCGCGTTCAATCCACTTGCTAGCATTAGTCTCGCAGATTCCACCGCCCACCTGCAGTTTGTCAGGCCACGTTTGTAGTGCCTCTGTTGCTGCTATTTCGTTTCCTGGCCCCAACATTATTACATGACCACCCTCCAAGTTATGTTTCCGATAAAGCTCGGCGTATTCACTTGAGGGCTTTGCTGAAACAAAATTGGTCTGCAATTCTACAGGACTGTCACTCAGAGTGCCGCCTACTATCTGCTTTACTTGACCCTGGTGTAGATCAATACATGGTCTGAACAGCGTCCGCATTCTTCTCAATAAACCGGGGGATGGTGTGCTTTTGACAGAATTATAGCAATAGATTTTCTAGTAAAAGTAGTTAGCTTTATTAGTGTTTCTTTTTTTCAGACACAGATTACACGTTGGCAATACAATGCTCGTAGTATTGTAACTATGGGGACAGTCAAAAAACTCTTGGACTTTTTTTTAGCGGCTTTGTCGTTTTTCGGCATGGGAATACTGTGTCTTCTGTAGAAGCCTGCCAAGCATCCCAAGGCACAGATATTACACCAACATTCAAGGTAGTCAGCACTGGGCTAAATCAGAAAAAAGTTACTACCTAATATTTATTATTCTGTTACAGTTTTTAAGAAAACTATTGGCGCATGAAAAAAAAAATAATATTTGTGTCGGTCAAGGTAATTTTTGGCAGCGAGTGGTCTTGTGTAGTTGGCGTGTGTAGTTGGTGTTAGCAGACAAGAAAAGACCAATAAACAGAACAGCAACATATTAGTAGCAGTTTTGAATAGACTCAGACATTTTTAGCAATAACATAGCAATAATACACAACACAACACATGCAACTTAATGTCACCCGTATTCCTGTAAAGGAGGGTGTAGTCAGGTGTGGATACATCCAATGGCCCGTCTCCTCAATTCCATGAAAGAAGAACACCTCGCACAACTCGCAGATGTTGATTCTCTTTGGCTTTTATTGCGAGTGCTGTTGACTGCGATTGCTACTCATGTCGACAGGACATGTGTAGTTGCCACTGGCTGCTTTTTACTCTACCACCAAAACAAACGCCAATCACACTGCCAACGACCCCTACAACCATGCGCAAACAACACCCCCCCCCACCTGCAATGCAAACGCACTTCCCGAATGGCGCAAACCCGCTATACCAACTCCTGCCAAAATAATTTTTCTTAACGCTATTACTTTTGCAAAATACAGTAGTAACATTCGTGTAGAAAATGTGCCAGTGCAAGTCCACACGCGATTGAAAAATGGGCAAGAGGAAGAAACCACACTATTGGCCCAATCAATTTGCTGCGCAATTCCCCAGACAGCAAAATCAAGACAGAGCCACAGAAAAGGGAACTTTTCCACTTTTGTCTTCCTATGCGTTTTTCTGCAATTATTTTGTTTAACTTTTCACAATTGACGGTAGACCTTACTTTTAACCATATTTTTTTTTCAGAGTATTTTAAGTGTATGACAGTGGTTTCGGAAATGCATGCAATTGGTAAAGATACAGTGCGACAGTTGTGTGCAGGGCAGGTGGTGGTGGATCTAGCAACATCAGTGAAGGAGCTTCTGGAGAACAGCCTCGATGCAGCAGCAACTAATGTCGATATTAAATTAAAGGACAGCGGATTAACGTCGATAATTGTGGCAGATAACGGACAGGGAATTGACGAGGCGAATTTTGCAACAGTATGTCGCAAGCATTGGACGTCCAAAATCAGTAGTTTTGAAGATCTTGAAGGGGTGGCTACATTTGGATTTCGTGGAGAAGCACTGAGTTCATTGTGTGCAGTGGCCAATGTCACAATAACTACAGCAACACGAGAGTCTGCACCAATGGGTGTAGAACTAGAATTTGACAATAGTGGTGAGTTATTGGCACAGAAACCAACAGCAAGGGAGCGTGGTACTACTATAAAATTGACTGGATTGTTTGCCAAATGGCCTGTAAGACAGCAAGATTTGAGGAAAAACGTTCGTCGAGAATATCTTCGTCTAGTAACACTAATAGAACAATATGCGGTTATTAGTGACGGAGTGCGTTTATCTCTAACAAACCAAACACGAGGAGGAAACACAGTATCTCTACGAACAATGCCACAGAGTGATAGATTTTCTAGATTACTAACAATATTCGGTACACAGATGCGACCACATATTGTTAATTTCGAGCATTGTCCAACAGCAGAGGATGAGGATATTTCTATTAACGGCCACATTTCCAAACCTATTCCAGAAGCTGGTCGTAGTGCTTCTGACAGACAATTCTTTTTTGTCAATGGTCGTCCGTGTGATTTTCCTAAAGCCAAAAAATTAGTCAATGAAATGTACAGAGACCATTGTCCCACGCGTTTCCCTCTGTATTCTATTGAAGTAATCATTAATCCTCGCTCCATTGATGTTAATTTGACTCCTGATAAGCGTACTATTCTTATTCGTCACGAGTCTCTACTATTGTCTTCTCTGCGAAAGGCCCTTGCCCTTGTCTTTGAGCCTTCTGAATCTGTATTCAATGTAAGTCGCGTCCAGACCCAATTACTTCCCACTACAACACCATCTGATTCCGCTACACATCAACCTGCTACGACTGGGGTGGTTGATGGTGAGCCGAGAGATGGTCTTCGCACAGTAACTGCTGAGACTTCGGTGCCTGGTGTTATTCGCTGTTATGTTGAGGATAATCAGACAGATGGATCTGCCAATCAAGTTGAGACTGGTCAGAAGCGACAGGCTGCTGGAACATTAGAGCCAAATGCAGCACCACTACCAACACGGCCAAAAATTGGCAATCATGAGAGGTACCAGATTGCGGCAGCAGACAGCACACGACCGGTTGCAGAAAACGTGGTTATGGCGCCAGTGACACGAATTCCACAGCCAAAGGTTTCAACAGGATTGGCTGAGGGATCTCGTACTACTACTTTGTCCAACAAACCAAAGCAACCACAACAGCATGCACCACAGCATCAGACAAAGAGATTATCTACAATGGTAGTTGGTGGTTGTAGAAACCGTATGCAAAATGATGTGTACGATTGGACCAGAGTATCCCAAAGATTGCGAGTGAAGCAATCACGACATGCAGAACAATTAGAGAAAAGTCAACAATTACAAGAAACAGAAGATGTTAATATTACAGCAGAAGTTGAACAGGGTGGAATACACAATGCCAATAATCCAGAAGAAGCCAACACTGCATTATCGCGATTAATCCACAAGAAAGATTTTGCAAATATGGAAATAATTGGTCAATTCAATCATGGTTTTATAATAGTAAAACTAGGACAGGACCTTTATATTATTGATCAACATGCATCAGATGAGAAGTATAATTATGAACAACTCCAAGAGAGAGCAATAATTCAATCACAGCCATTAATTCATCCCACCATATTAGAATTAAGCATTGTTGATGAAAGTATTGCTATTGAATACGAACATATTCTACTGAGTAATGGTTTTCATATTAAAATTGATCAAGATGGATTGCCTGGAAGACGTATTTCTTTACTTAGTCAACCATTTATTGATCAGACCTTGTTTAATCAACAGGATTTGTTAGAATTAATTGGTAAATTATCTGTCTCTCCTGATTCTATTCCTAGATGTGATCGTGCTAGGAGAATGTTTGCTTCTAGAGCTTGTCGTAAATCTATTATGATTGGTCATCCACTTTCTTTTACTCAAATGCGTTCGGTTGTTGGTAATTTATCCTCTCTTGATCATCCTTGGAATTGTCCTCATGGTCGTCCAACCATGCGTCACTTGCATCGTTTGCCAGTATAATTTCGACACGTCACGCACCATCACACCTCTTGGCAAAACGTATGGGGGGAAAGGGGTTCCGCCTTTTTAATGCTTTTTCTTTTACTTTTAAAATATTATTTTCTACTCTTTTATTTGTACAATTCATATTTTTTTTCAACTAGGGAAAAATGGTACAGAATACTTTTCTAGGAGTTTTCTCACAGACAGCTCGTCTAAAACCACGAGCACAACAACAGATACTCAACGTATATACTACATTAGCTTCTACCATAGCCAGTAGTGTAATAGGGTATAATATAGCTAATAGATATTCTATTATAGAAGCTAACAGTACATTATTGACAATAGGAGTATTATTATTATCGATGGGAATATTTTTAATACCAGCTAGATTAAATAATATCACACAACGTCGTATAATGCTTTGGAGTATAGGATTAATTACAGGTGGATTACTACAGCCAGCAATAGAACCATTAATGTATTTTTACAGAGATATAGTATATATGGCGTTAGGTATGACAATTGCATTGTTTGGATCATTCTCTGTGGCAGTTATGACTTCAGATAGGGCACAAGTAGTATATGGTATTGGTGCAGTAAGTTATGCAGTATTGTCAGTTAGTTGGGTGGGATTAGTTAATTGGTTTTATCCAACTAGAGCACTCTCTAGTTTATCTATAGTATTGGGATTGATTATGCCATGCATTTCGGTGGTTTTAAATACTAGTAATATGCTAGAGCAGGCATCTATTGGTATGGATATTGATCCTATTAGTCATTCATTAACGTTTTTTAATGACCTTATTCGTATGTTTGTGCATTTAATTGTACTACTTTCGGGCGAAAATAATCGACGTGAAGATGAATATCAGGATAAGAGATCCAGACGCAAATCCCATGGTCGTCGTCAGTTTTACAGAGAATCTGGTACTGGGTTCTGGGAATAAATGGATGGTCCTTATATAGGGAGCTTTTTTTTTTTTTTTTTTTTTTTTTCCAA
>KZ303508.1:196752-247753 GCA_002705745.1 Coemansia reversa NRRL 1564 | reverse complement strand
TTTTTTTTTTTTTTTTTTTTTTTTGCCAAGACTTTTAGAGCAAAAAAGTGATTGATCAAGAGTCTATGGTAATCAGCCAGAATTGATTTTGTTGGGGGGGAGGGTGGAAATTTTTCATGTGTTTTTCTATATGCTTGTTCAGCAAAGCATTTCCTAGTGTTTGGAAAAGAAAAACCCACCAGTTGTTGAATAAGCAAGGTTGACTTTATCCTTTTTCTTGTTTTTTTATTCTTGCTACCTTATTTAATTGAACCTTTTTATTTTTTTTTTTTGGTGGCGACAATTTTTGAGTAAAAACATTTACTTTTTTTTTCAACAGAAACACAAAGACGTTCAGTTCGACTTGCAATAAATAAGCAAAAAAAAAAAAAACAATGCCAGGTGCGTTAATCAGCTAATGACAGGAAATATGACCATTGGTTTCTACTGTTCTTGGAGACTATGAACACTTTTTTTTGGTATTGCAGGGTTAATATGAGACGCATAAAACTCCAAAATGATTGCCCTGGGTATTATCTATTTTTCTTCTTCTATTTGCTGCTGCGGCCATGTGGCAGAAAAGCCTTGTTGACCGCAGCACATTGAAGAACCCTCTGCTATTTGGAGCAGAAACTTTTATTGAGGAGCATTGTTTTTTTTTTTTGCATGATTATAGTTTTGTGAGCACTCAGTCATATTTTTTGGTCAGAGCTATTTTCAAACTCGTGACTTGTCAGCAGAGATTTATGCATTTGAAGCATATGAAAAATGACTAAATAATTTAATTTTATGTACATTTTATTGTAGCGAAGAAGAAGGGGAATAAGGGACAGAAGATGAGTCTGGGAGACTTTCTTACTGAAGGGCCTTCGCCAGTATCATGGGCAGATGATGAGCCAATGCTTCCGTCAGCGCCAATGGGAGTTCCAGCACCGCGTACAACACTTGCGGATGCACCAGATCGTAAGGACGCAGCGGGTAGAAGGGATTATGGAGGATATTCTAATGAGCCACGTGAACCAGTGGAATTTCCAAAGGAACCACCCTTCAATGCATTTGTAGGAAATCTACCGTTTGAAGCAGATGAGAATATGCTACGTGAAGCTTTCGAGAAAGTGGGAGTGGTAGATTTGGAATCAGTTAATCTTGTACGCGATAGAGTAACTGAAAGACCTCGTGGATTTGGTTATGTCAAATTTAAGACTCTTGATGCATTGAAGCGTGCGGTTGCTGCTGATGGTTTGCAATGTGATGGACGTTCTCTTAGAATTAATGTATCTGAAGCACGTCAGGATGATCGTTTGGCTGGTGCATCTACTTGGCGTCGTGCTGATAATTCGGAGCCTGGTAGTCCGTTTGAATCTCGTAGCAGCAGTGGTTTTGGTAGGACCACTCGTGAACCAAGAGAGCCCCGTGAACCAAGGGAGCCAAAGGAACCTACGGTTGCTGAAGCTACTTCTCAATGGCGCAGTAATAAGGCTCCAACTCAGGCGCACTCACCAGAGCCATCGCGTCGTCCTGCATATAGTGGCAGATTTTCTCGTACTTCCAGTGGTGATGCTACAGAGGATCCTCGTAACTGGCGCACTGAACCACGCGAGCCTCGTGAACCTCGTGAACCCAGAGAGCATAGGGAACCTCGTCCACCGCGTGATTATGTGCCGTTGGAGCGTACTATCAGTCGTGATGCAGTAGAGGACAGTCCACGTAATTGGCGCACTGAACCTCGTCAGACACCTCCTCTGGAACGTTCTGTTAGTCGTGATACTCGTGAACCACGTGCTCCTCGGGAGCCTCGTCCACCTACTGTTGCTGAGCAGGCTAATAAGTGGAGGTCCTCAAAGTTAGCCGCGGAAGTAGTGGGGGCTTCAGAAACTAAGGCCCCATTGGAGACTGAGAAAGTGTCGCTGGAAACCAAGAAGGTTTCTTCCGAAGCTGAGAATAGTTTGCCAGAGAAGCCATCGGAAGAGAACGGCAGTGCCGAAGGGTGGAGCCGGGTGGAACCACCTGTAGTTCGTCGCAACCATGGACCACGCACTGGTAGTAATGATAGCAGACAATCGCATGCAGGTGAACAACGTCGTGGTCTTTATAAGCGTGAAACCAGAACCAATGATGATGGTGGTAACTGGCGGCGTTAAGCAGTGCTACGCTACTTTAACATTCTGTTTTTCCGAAACAGCATTCCATCTTTGGTGGATAAAAAGTCATTTTTTTCAGCTTTATCATTTTTTATTCTTTCACTCTTCAGTCTGGGCTTTTTTTTTTCTTTTGTTTCAAAAAAGGGGTAGCACTTTTTGAATACAATAAATAAATAAAGTAACCAGACAATTCTGCTAGAAAAGAAAATGTTCTTATAAAGAGTTATCAAGTTTTTAACAAGATGTGGTGGAAATCATAACATTTTTTCAAGTTAAAAGTGGTGATTAGCCATGAATGCTGTTTGTAAGGTTCTTTTCTATAGTACTTTAAGTGGTATAGTTTTCTAAGCTTCTCTGTTACAAGTGATGGCAGCTAAGCCTTGGTATAAAACATTAGTTATACAAAAACAAAAAAAAAGTATTATGTTTCTCTTTGCATTAAGTATATTACAAATGGATAACTAAAAGAGTTTATTTCTAGAAAAGAATATCTTAATACTGCTGTAATCTCAGCGCTGCTTTTTATCATTCTTGTCGCCTACTAGCGTATGACTAATGAAAGCTACCAATAAACCTTTTACTAGCATTTACCTTTGAGGATTAGTTATTGATGGGAACTAAAAGAGCTTAATCGTTTTTCCAGATCCATTACATGTATTATTACTCTTATGCAATAAACAACCCCCCCTACCCGAGTCAAAAAAAAAATTCGGGTCCTGGATTTGCTTCCAAAAAGAATCCCATCTACAGTGACCTTTTAAAGAATGTCACAAGAAAACAAAAGCTGTCATCTTTTTTTGCTGTGCGTTTTGACCTGAAAAGTAAGTGTATGCGCGCGGGTGGGTGCTCCAACGCTACGTTGCTTCCCTTTCCCTCCCCACTTTTTTGAGTTTTCCAACTTGGTACTCTTCCTCTTTTGAAAAAAAAAAGACCGTCCAAAAAAGAAACCACTATTTTTATTGCATTTCTTTTTCTTTATTTTCAGTTTGGAAAAAAAAAACATACTTTTTTACTACTAAAAAAACACAACATAAACTAATCCATCCTATTTAAGAGTATTATTAAAAAAAGAGGAGGACTATTTGGACAGATAGCATACGAGGAGAGGAGCGTGGATGAGATGAACAGAAGCTCATCTGGAATTACACACACAACAAGCGGTATCTATTATCAGAGTGCAACTTGTTTCCTATACTTTTAAAAGGTGCCAAAGAACGGAAGAGTTATCTTTTTTTTTTTTTTTGGGAGCAGGAAACTTGGCTTATTTGGAGCTGATATTAACACTTTACATCATCGGAGAGAAACCGTATACACTGCTCCCCACAAATGGGGAACACGCCTTCGAAGCCCGGCAAGACACACAGGACATCGCGTCCTAGCACTGACAGCGAGCAGCCAGACCCTGCAGGCGATGGCACAACTCAGACGACGCGCCCAACGCTGAATGGTCGGCTTCCAGCGGCTGGCAGACAGCTTCCACAGCAGCCAACGCCACACCAACAATCTTTAGCCAATGGCTCGCCGATGCCAAGCATGCCTAATACGCCCTACACGCCGGGGTCGGTGACGGGCGGGCGTAACAGCGACTACTTTCCGTTGCAAGTTACCAGCACCCGCGAGTCGCGCATCTCGCTGGGCGGGCGTATGCGCGGGCTAAAGAAGAAGTCCGACGCAGAGGATGGAGGACGGGTATCGTCGGGGGCGGCGCCACGGTCATACTGCGACCTGCCAGGCATGCCAATTCTGACAGGCGGGGCGCAAGCAGGCGAGCGGCTTCCGGCACTACGGGATGGACAACCGATGATGCTAACAGAGTACATTTCAGTGAATGGAGCAGAGCACGCGATAATCAAGCACGCCGAGAAACCTAAGCAGTTCAGCGTGGATGATATGATATTTCGACTATTGGATGCTGGATTTAGTGGACGTGTGAGTAAGAGCGTTTGTCTGCGGAACTCGGAAATTGTAGCTGTATGCCACGCAGCACGCGAGGTGTTCTTGGCACAGCCCACATTGCTACAGCTGGCGGCACCAGTAAAGATTACCGGTGACATTCACGGACAATACACTGATCTTCTACGCTTATTCGACAAATGTGGATATCCGCCACATTGCAACTATTTGTTTCTGGGTGACTACGTTGATCGCGGTAAGCAGTCGCTGGAGACTATGCTATTGCTGATGTGCTTTAAGATAAAATATCCCGACAATTTCTTTCTGTTGCGCGGAAACCACGAGTGCGCCAGTGTCACGCGTGTCTATGGTTTCTATGACGAGTGTAAACGGCGGTGCAGCGTAAAGGTTTGGAAAGCCTTTGTCAACACTTTCAATACTCTACCTGTGGCAGCAGTAGTGGCGAACAAAATCTTCTGCGTGCACGGTGGTCTATCGCCCGATCTATTAAACATGGAGCAGATACGTCAGTTACCGCGACCCTGTGATGTGCCCGACCACGGTATCCTCAATGATCTTTTGTGGTCAGATCCCTCAGACACAGCTGCGGACTGGGAGGATAACGAGCGTGGAGTATCATATTGTTTCGGTAAGAGCATAATCACAGAGTTTCTACGACGCATGGACTTTGATTTAATCTGTCGTGCACACATGGTAGTAGAAGATGGATATGAATTTTTCCATGGACGACAATTGGTCACGGTATTTTCAGCTCCCAACTATTGCGGTGAGTTTGACAACTCGGGTGCTGTGATGAATGTCAACGAAGAGTTGTTGTGCTCGTTTGAAATTCTCAAACCATTGGTGGAGAATTTACATACTTGTATGTCTCGTGTGGAGGCTAGCTTTTGGTCTCGTCGTCAACAAGTAGAAGCTATGTTGAATGAGGCCATTGCTGCGCAGGCGCAGAAGGAATTGGATGATGCTGAGAACAGTAGTCCCTCAGATAATCGACAGTCAGAATCTACTACGCCGTTGCCAATGGATGTACGTTCTCAACTGCTGCCTCCGATTAATGGAATTGTTTCGCCAATTACTTCATCGGCATCACCAATTGGTAGCGGAGACGGATCGTCCTCGAGTATGACGGGTGTTATGGCAGCGGGTGGAAGGTCTCCAGCTGGTCCTGGAGTTTCTCGTGTATCCCCCATTGCCATTAATCGTAATCATCCTGATGCTGACTCTGGAACTAAACATTCATTGCGTCAGAAAAACCGCATTGTCAATCGTCTTGAGTTAAGCGATTCTTTAGATGATGATGAGGATGATGAGGATGATGATGATGATGAAGATGAGAATCGTTTACCTGTTAGTCCTCAATCTGTTCTCCATGGTACTCCTCCAAGGGCTTCTAAACTTAAACTTTATCCTGGCGCTTCTCCAAATCCTACTCCTGATCCATAAAGGGCCTTTATTCTTTATTCCGTTTTTTTCACTTTTATAACTATTTATACTGTTTTTTTTTCTCTAACATTTCTCTACATTTGTTTTGTTGTGTTAATGCTAACTTGACGCATATTTTTTTTTTAAATAAGAAAGGGTATTTTTATTACAATCCCTTGGTAAAAGGAATTTAACGGTCTGACTTTAAACTTTTTATACAACACAACATATCATTTACTTTCTATTTTTCAATATATGCTACGCACATAACTAAAAATCTATTTTATGTTTAATTTAACTAGGACAGATGTAGAAGAAAATAATATTAATCAACATTCTCATGAAGAAACCACAAGCTAATGCGAGAGCCAAATAAGCGCAAACTTATAATAAACAGAGATTATCATAATATATATTTAACTTGCCAAGCGTAGATAAGCTAGTAGAATTTGTTGGAATATTAGCAAAAGTAGTCTGCTACTCTGTACAAACCATTTGATTTATAAAAGGAAAGCAAGGATGTCTATTACATTAATCAATGCGAAGTAAAATATAATTTCAACATATACTAGTTGTGTTTTAAATACACATAAAGGATCTACGGCAAATTTAACTGCAGCAAAACATTATAAGGCCAATTTTTAGAATAAACTTTTTAACAAATATTCTTAATTAAAAAATTAATTAAACATATTATGAATAATTATAGTCATCACTATCGTAATCATCATTGTTGTAGTCGTTATTGTAATAGTAATTCTCCTCGCTGCTGTAGGAGTCGTAATCTACATGGAATGATTCAGATGTATCGCTGAAATCAAGAACCTCAGGAGCACTCTTATTTTCAACCCAATCAAGTCGAATGCCACGAGACTTGACGTAATCGGAATCACTAAAATTAGGACAATTCTTTACATCCAGAAAACGCAGCTCCAAGCATGAATCAACAATCTTTTTAACTCCATAGTTCGTTACAAAAACGCATCCCTCAAGATATAAATTACGTAATTTAGGATTACTCTCCGCTATTATATATAGCAATATATCATCTACTGCGGAATAGGAAAGATCCAACTTGTAGAGGTTTGGTAACATTCCAAGAACGCCTTGGATGTCACAGACAGAGCACTTTCTTGAAGATAAGCTTAGGGATTTAATTGACCTGCACATGTCTAAATTGATGTGGAGCGCTTGAACAAGCTCTAATAATTGGATTTTTGGACAAAAGTCCATATTCAAACTATTGAGTCTATGACTAAATTTAAATAACCTTGATAGAATATTGCAGTTTACAAAACCCTGTTCTTCAAAAATTGTTAAAAACTTGAAAGAACGTATTAGTCCGCCATAATAGCTATCATCTCCAATATTAATAAGGAGTTTATGACCTGCTGTCTCCACCAGCAGTTCAAACTGATTAATGTTTTTTAGTATTGGATCTTTCCATAGCACCGGTATGGCGTAACACCATCCCCGTTTGTTTGTACCGCTGACTACTGACAAGCTATCAGTACGCCAGTGTAAATATGTGATAATCTGGGAAAATATAATATCATTGTTCCAAACCTTCAATAAAGCAGTTTCAGTTGCAAAACTCATGCTCAACACGCCTACCACCAAAAAAAAATATGGATACTCTTTAAAGCACAAAATAAAAAGAGAGTGCCAGTACAACAATCTTCTTTACCATTTAGGTAAACTAAGTCTTCTACAGGAGTGTTACAAAGGGGGTTTTTTTTAGAGTAATAATATTCCAAAAAAAAAAAAAAAAAAAAAAAATTGGAGAAAGAATAGAAAAGTCCTACCACAAAAGCGAAATTATCATAAAATCGTTAACAACCCGTAAACATTTGATTTTATAGATGCATTTGATGCATTTCTCTTTCCACGCCCGTGTTTCTAATTTTCTGCCGCTGCTTTTTTTCTTTTGTTATCAGACTCTACTACCATAAAAACATATGTTATGAAACAAAGTTATCGCCATTATTAATATCATTTTAATCTTAATAATAATCCTCCTCCTCCTCCTCATCCCCATCTTCACTATCATCGCTGTAAAAAAGACCACTAGGATCCCTTACAGGTTCATCCTTATCAAGGCGAATGCCACGAGATTCGACATATTCGAAATCACTAAAATCAGGACAATCCAATACATTCAAATATTGCAATTTTGAGCATCCGTCAACAATCTTCCGAACGCCATGGTTTGTGATATCCCGAGGAAATTCAATATATAAATCACGTAAATTGGGATTACTCTCAGCTATTGTACATAATAATATATCGTTTGCTGCAGTAAAGGAAATATCTAAAACTTCGAGGTTAGGCATCATCCGAAAAACCTTCTGCATAGCAGAGACGGAGATATTTGTCTGCGCTATGTTAAAGTAAGTGAGAGACTTGCACATAACCGGATTGCTACAAAACATTTTCTCAAACTCAAGAGATTGGATATTTGAACACATCCGTATATCCAAGCGTTTAAGTTTGAAACTGTATTGAAGCAATTTTGATAGACTATCAATGTCAACAAAATTCAATCTTGCACCAAGAAATAATAGATTAAGTTCGCGTAAAAAATTCGCCATAATAGTTACCATCTCCAAGATGTATGGGCAGTTTGTGTCCAGCTGTCTCTGCAAGCAGTTTAAACTGATTAATTTTTCTTGGTAATGGTTTATTCCATAATATAGCTATAGCATGATACCATCCACGTTTGTTTGTAAGGCTGACTTCACACAAGCTATCGGTAGATTTGTGCAAATAAGCGATTATCCGTGAAAATATATCATTCTTGTTCCAAACCTGCAAAGAGGCGGAACAAGGTTCCAACGCTATGCTCATTACTTTCACAGAACAAAGTAAACAAAGCCATGTATAATTTTAAGATAAGGTGCAAAAATTCGCAGTACCAGTGTGGTAGCTTTTATCACTTCTTCATTTTATCTATACTTTGGGTTTATATAGAAGCTGTAAGAGTATGTGTATGGTCGTGAATTTCTACAGTACACTTTCAATCACTACTGAAAAGCTGGCACAAAACAAGGAGCGAAGCACCTGCAATATAATCCCAATTAATAGCATCATTGTTGTGTATCATTTATATTTAACAAAACATGTCGCCTTACGCTAAACAAAACAATGCACTACAAACTAATGGCTGCGGATTTTCAGTCAAATAGCCATGCGACAAGATAATTACGCCCAAGGTCCCATACAGCTGCGCATACAATGCGAGAAGTTCCAATGATGGCGACAACGCCGGTAGCATTGGCGCCATCTCCAGTTTGAAACAGGACCACCCACCTGGGCCTCGGGGCTAGGATCAGCCGGGGAGTCTGCCGCCACAGCAGCCATAGCCACGCTGGTGGTTAATGAGAATACGGTAAGAGTCATAAACTTCATAGTTTAAGGTAATCTGACTATTGATCGGCAGAAAAAAGATTTACTGTCGCAGTGGTGATTGAAATCCGCAAAATATAGCAATGGTGGTGTTTGAAGAAGAGCGGGTGAGCCTAATGAAAACATGTTCTTAGTTGCGGGATCTCTTCGCTGTTTTATACTCGGTGTATTACTCTGTAAGATTTTAATAAAGCACCAGAGTGATTTAGATACATCTTGCATCCGATATACCACCTCATCATTTTCCTGCTGCCTCTGCCGTTTTCTACACTGACAATTCCACGATGGTGTAAAAAAAAAAAAATTGTCAAATGTGTAAAATCATATGTACAAGTTAATTGAGTTTATTAAATATTATCAAAAGTAACGTGTTACTGTGCGCAACCCATCTGTTGAAAAAAAAAAAGAAGGAATAGATATTGCACTAACCAACACTTTTTTTATTATTAAAGTACACAACAAACAAAGTATATAAAAAAATACACAAAACTACATGAAAGTTTTCAACACAGCAAAACTATATGTTTGCAGTAATTTGAAAGCCAGTTTAGCTTATTTTAAAAACAAGAGACCTTAGTCAACATCTGAGTAATCATCTTCTGAATCATAGTCATCATCGTAACAATGATCAGTCACATTGCTACCTAAAAGAAGTAACAATGCAGATTCTGTAACACCGAGTCCATTCTCATTTAGAGCCAGTTCAACGAGATCATTACCGTAAATATCGCCAAAGGTATCACAATACATAGAAGAGTCAGAAAAGTAATCATCGTCGGTATCAGGTTTTATGTCGTCCTCATGAAGTTCAATTCCAAGAGATTCGACATACTCGTAGTCACTAAAATTAGGGCAACGCCTTAAATCCAGTTTATAAAGATCCAAGCATGCGTCGACAACCTTCCGAACGCCATAGTTTGTGATATTTGGACAATCCTCAAGAACTAAATAACGTAATTTAGGATTACTCTCAGCTATTGTAGATAATATTTCATCATTTACCATAGTATAGGTGAAATCCAATGTGTAAAGGTTCGGCATCGTCCGGAGAACGCTCTGTATGGAAGAGGTAGAAAAGTTTGTCTCTGGTATGCTAAAATGATCAAGCGACTTGCACATCTCCGGTTTGCTGCAAAGCATTTGCTCAAATTCTGAGGATTTAATGCTTGTACACAAGGTTATATCCAAAAATTCAAGTCTATAACTGTACTGAAATAATCTTGTTAAGCTATTGTAATCCACAAGATCACATTGTTTAATATTAACGGAAAGATCGAGACAGCGTAACAGTTCGCCATAATAGTTATCTTTTCCGAGCTGGATAAGCAGCTTATGTCCTGCTGTCTCCACAAGCAGTCTAAATTGATTAATATTCTCTAGAGATGGATATCTCCATAGCTCTTTTATGCCATAACACCATCCACGTTTGTTTGTAAGACTGACCGCGCACAAGTTACTTTGAGAAGAGTATAAATATGCCATTATCTGTTTGAATATAACATCATTATTCCAAACATGCATTGATAAATTAGAGTTTACCGAGTCCATACTTGCCGCGACCACTGAGTAAATTAAGCAAAAATATTTATAATTTTAAGATAAGTTGCAAAAAACTAAAGTATCAGAGGTGATTAAACTCTTATCCTTCAAGTTGGACGTACAAACACTTTATATTGAAGCATTAAGAGTATGGGTATGCCTATAAATATTTGTTTGTATCTTTGAACGTCCTTTTGATTCGGTCTTGTAGTTACACAAAAGTGGGATTAAAATTGTGCCCAATCCTAGAATGCTCAAAGTGCAACATATTTAGGCATATTATAACATGCCCAATGCATCATCAGCCTAACCTGCACTGCAGAAGACTTTTACCCTATGCTATGTCCCTTAGTGACAGAAATTGAAGTGGAAATAACCAATATTAAGTTGAACTGCCCTAGCCTGACCAATATGTGCTTTTTAGATTCTGTGAAACAACAAATAAAAAATGCCTTTAGGACAAAATTAAAATTTTGTAAGTGTGCCTAGGGTGGACGACCAACTGTAGGCAAGAACAGTTTACCCAAACATGCATTGAAACTCAAAGCTGCATTTACATGTGTGGTGATTAGGGCTGATCCCACTTTTTAAGGCTGCCGATCCCTCGGACCACGGTTTCAAAAGTTCTTTCTGGAGATGAGGAGACTGTCCGATATCAAACTGAACAAGATAAGAGCAGTGTCCGGTTCCAAGAGATTTGGCAGCAATCATTTTCAATTAGTAATTTTGTCCTTAGCTGCTACACTATAAGAAGGAAAAGGCAAACCTTTTTATAGTTTGTGGTAATAAATTGGGTTTTTAATCATTGAGGTTTTTTTGTGACATCTTCAGCCGAGTTTTTTCGAGTTAAGAAAGGTAAATACCACAACCTTAGCTAGTGAGAACGGGTGGTACAGTATTCTCACACAGCACTTGGTTTGGCTGAGGAATTGGTGTTGCCAGTTTTTTTCCAGAGGACATCTAAAGAACTTGGCGATTTTAGAAAATTTTATTGTTCACTTTTATGAGAAATTTGAACTATTAAAATGATTCTACAACTTGTCAACCACTGACCGTTGCTTTGACCCGATTCGCTCATCTCCAGTAGAACCTAGCACTCTAAGACTTCTGGATATGGTATCCCTGCCAAGCATGTCTACAAAAAAGACTGACACCCACTTTGGAGAACCAACCACAGTTATGTGATGTTACTTGACTATTTCTACTTTTCATAAAGAATAATTATATGTCTGCAACATGCTTGAGTCTCGTCGGATATGAGACATTCACATACTTTATCTAGTATTTTCCATCTACAAACGGATAGTCATATGAAAGGTTGAAATACGTAAAAACAGAATATATGGAGGAAGGATCAATAAAGTTATAATGCTAAGCATATAATCGCTTCCGACGCCAAATATAAACAGCAAAGGCAATGCAACCAAGTATTATAAACGCCAAGTGGTTGCGTAGAAATGCACGGTGTTCAAAATCGTCCAAATTACTACATGTAACAAACCTCGGAAGCGAGTGTTTGTCCTTGTACTCTTTTTCTACGTCCTTGTTCCATTCGCATTCGACTGGTTGCTTGTACCCGTTTTCTTGGCAATATTCCAACCAGCTTTCTGTGGAATCGCACGCTATACACAAACCTTGCGGCTCGCATGTGTATTTTGACATTGTAGCGCTAAATGACGAAATGAAAGTTTAGTTAAAGAAAAGTGCAATTGTTGAAGATTAAAGAGCCAAAGTGTTTGTTGCGAAACTTGTACAGAAAATTAAACTTTGTCGTTTGCTCTCACGTGCTTGTGTATAAGTGCCAACCCATAGTACCTAAAGTGTCAATATTTTGTGTCTAGCAAAATCATGTTTCTGGCGGCTAAAAGATCAACAACATTGTCATTTTCTCTCTTTTTTTTCATTTTACCGTTTCTCGCCTACTGAGAATCCATATTTTTGGGCTTTTTGTTTTTGTAATTGCTACACCAGAAGTGACACTGGCAGATCCGAAGCGCCAGCATTAGCAAAATAAAGTTGTTTACAACTATTGCAACACATTCATCATTTGCTGTTTATTTGTGTTTTATTTTGCCTATATCTTTAAAGCTTATTTTTCAATTTATCTCACAACAACAGTGATAAACAAGGCTCTGTGTGTATCTTTTTCTGTATACTCTGTGTCTTCTGTGCATCAATCTTGTTGTTATTCTGCTATTGCATCTGACTTTTCTTTCTTGTGCATAACTTTTTAGATAATGACAGGACGTATCAAGGTAACCAATATCAGCAAGCATGTAAGCTCTGATGTGCTACAGCAGCTGTTTGGGCATATTGGAGCTGTTAATAATGTGGCATTGCGACAAAGCGAGATCAACCCAGATGTTCAAGAGGCAGAAGTCGAATTTGATTCTGAGAGCAGCGTTAAACCAGCGTTATTTCTTGGTGGAACGGAGCTCTGCGATCGTGCGCTAATTGTGATTGAGGATGGCAAGGCTCCAGCCGCTACAGCTGTATTGACAGCATCGAATCCAGCAATTGGAGGATTGGCGCCTGCATCCCATGGTGGAGCACACTCGCTGCCGCTTGCTAATCCTTCAGTGGTGGCTCAAATGGCAGGACGAGTGCGCAACACTCAGTCCATTCCTGCCAATGTTGCGGCATTGATCCACCCATCTATTCTTCAGTTTGATCCTATCAAGGCGGAGGAGATTTCGCGCACCATATATGTGGGTAATATAGCATCACGAGTCAAAGAACAGGAACTGATGGATTTTTTCACTGCTTGTGGGCCTGTGGCATATGTCAAGATGGCTGGCGATGGACTGCAACCCACTCGTTTTGCCTTTGTAGAGTTTGCTGACTTGACTACGGCGCAGGGGGCTCTTCAGATGAATGGGATGATGCTGGCAGACCGTCCGCTCAAGGTCAACCACTCTAAGAATGCTATCAACAAGCCCCTTCCTGTTGCTGGTGCAGTACAGGTGCCACGTGCTGCACCTACTCTGGCAGCCATGGCATCATTGCCAAGCGGTGTCGATCCACTGGCTTCGGTGCGTATGCAAATTCCTGCACAGCAACGTGGCAACAGCGGTGGCGGTTTAGCATGGCCTGTGCTTGGTACTGCTACTCCACAGGACCAACAACACAATGGGATGGAAATAGATTCTCCAGATCCTACTTCTGCCAGTGCCGTGATTGATCATAAAATTCGTGAGTTACAGCAGCTTATGGAAGCAAAATATGCGAGCTCTCGTCCTTCTCGTCTACGTAGGTCTCGGAGTCGTCATTCGCGTCATCGCTCGCGTAGTAGACGTCGTAGTGGAGAGTCTCATAGACATCGTAGCAGTCGTCGCAGTGACGATGAATATGAACATAGATCTTCCCGACGTTCGCATGCTGATGATGAACGCCGTCGTCGTCGTCGCTCACGTAGCTCTGAACGCCATCGTCGACGCTAGCCAATATAGCTTTTTTTATATATAATTTTCTTTTACATTTGCAGTGTTTATAAAGATATTTTAGATAGCTGTGTTGGAGTATTTACATCGATTTTTTAGATGCCCCCTCTCTATAATCTGTTTTACAATTTTTTTTTTCACCCTTTGACTGACTACAACCGACCGCTTGTAGACAATATTTTGTGTATTGAAATACCAAGCTCGTAAAAAATATATATATATTAGCAAGAATGTAATTGCAACACCTATCTTTTTAATAGATATGCAAACAAATGTGTGCTATAGGATTATGTTACAAAATATTTTCTAGAACCTTGACGACTATACTATCAAGAATTTTTTTTTTTAAGATAAACCTTATTTTTTTTAACACAAAGCCAAGCGGAAATCTCTATTAAAACAATAAAAACAAATACTATATCTTGCAAAATTATTGGTTTAGAAAAAATTATTCTGGCGTCATTTGGTATGGCAGGTTTGCTCCATTCAGGTGATGTGTTTGCATTGTGAGTAAGGCGTTGTATGTGCATAAGCAGAAGAGCTGTTGACTGTGTAGCTGGCGTTGGTTTTTGCAGTGCAGATTGATAAGCAGAGGACAGCCAACACCCTTTTTACGGGCGACAAGATAAGTTACATGTATTGTATTGTATTGTATTGCTAAAACATCTATGCTATGTGTCTACTCAAAAACTACTACTAATGTCTTGTTGATCTGTTTCTTGGTTTTCTCTTCTTGTCTGCTGACCCAAACTGTACCTGCAAATTGTGCCTGCCAACTACACATGCCAATCACGCACACTTTGTCTCCCACGACGCAAAACACAAGACCACTTGCTGCCAAAAAATTACCTCAATTATCACAAACGCCGTTAACTTGATGCGCTAATATTTTTTTTCTTAAAACCAGTACATTACGTTTTAACATAATCTATTAATCAACAACAAATGGTGCCTTGGTAGGTTGTACATTTAGGGTGGTGAGTATACCACGCATTTTACTTTCGTACCAGCCTAGTTTACCAACAGGAACCACAGAAAGTACTGTGCCTTGTTGTCCAAAGCGACCAGTACGACCAGCCATATGTGCATAACTAGCAATGCTCTTTGGAATGTCCAAAATCAACACCAATGAGGCATCTGTCAAATCAATACCTCTGGCAGCTTCCTCAGTGGCAATATAAGTGGAATAAGTGGGTTTTCCAGACTCCTCTGAATTAGCTGGCTTTTCAGAGGATGTGTGAAAGCGAGCCATAATGTCCTGGGCTCTGATTCCAAATCTCTCAAGTACTTTTGCAAATTGCGGAATACTAGCATCGGAGCGCGTAAAAATAATGACTGAGCCATGAGGTTTTATGGCCTCAATTGCGTTAATAGCAACCTCTGCCATCAGTTCCATTACTGCCACCTGATTTTGATCCGTTCTATTCCTAACATCCACCTCCCATGGATTATCAGAAGTTTTTCTGGTAGACGTGCGTTGTGTGTCTGCAGATTCTGACAATGGGATATTAGGACGCAGATTACGCACAGATTCCTCGTCCTCAATGACTATACAATAATGCGTTGTAAGTTTAGGCATTACTACTGTTGCCTCACTATTGTCGAGTAGTGCCGGACGACTGCTCATCCATCCACGAAGCTGCATCCAACGCAACAATGAGCTATTACATGTTGCAGATAGCGCAACTATCTGCAGTGATTGTGGTCCTACCAGATCGCATAACCCCCGCAATGCAGTTACTGCTGGATCTAATTCATATGCCGGTAGTACCTGGGTTTCAGTCGACCGTCCTAATACTGGATCGTTATTTTTTCGCCAACCTCTGGCGTTCTTCTGACGCCGAGAACTCTCATTATTTTCTTGTTTATCCGTACGCTCTTTAGACTTCCGAGTAGCTTCATTAACCAGATCACGTATTCGAGAAAGCCCACATGTTTTTAGAAGAATATCATCGATTAACCTTTGTCCTGGTCTGGGTTTTTGCTTACGGAGAAGCTTCTTCTTTTCAGAGGCATTTTTGCTAGGAAGTAACAGTATCTGATCCACTTCATCAATTATCAGTCGTCTTAATCCACGTAATTGTCCTTTGGGCTCATCTGCCAATTTCCCAGGTCGTTTACTAGCGTTATGAACCTGTTGCAAGCGCTTTACATACTCAGCACCTGGAGAGGCTTCTGCTAACATTTCCAAAATAGCGGGTGGACGTACTACGAGTAATGATGGTGATTCTTGTACAAGTTTCAACAGACTGTTGGGCGTGCCAATCACTATTGCTGGTATTCCATGACGACGCAGCACGCGCTGCTGCTTCACCTCGTATCCTTCACCGCTGACAAACCGCTGCACATACTTTGCAAATGGCGCATCGGGATAAGAATGTGCCAATAGATCACTTGCCCAGCGCTCGATCTGCAGGGCCAGTTCTCGATTTGGCACAACGTAAAGCGTATTTAGAGCCTGTGTCTCGAATGCCTCTGATTCGGTGTAACCAAGTTGTTCTGTCAGTTTCTGATGTTCTCGAATTGCTTGTGACAGAATGCTGGCTACAATTGCAAATGTTTTGCCTGTCCCCGTAGCTTGTCGCACAACCACATGAGATTTTGGTCGGATCAGATGTTTTACAAGTTGTTTCTGCATATCGTTTGCCTCTACAGCACCATGAAGCTCTCGCATAGCTGTTACTAGTTTGCTATCAAGACCCATTCGATCAAAGGGCTTAGTCTCACTAGCCTCTGGTGATCCTGATAAGTTACTTGTAGCAGTAGTATAACGTCTATATATTGTTCGCGAAACTATACATGCTGTTCTATACCGAATGGGCGCTAGTACTGCCCAATTGCGCAACATTTCTCTTCAATGTGCTAGATACAAAAAAAAAAAAAATAGTGATCGAATGGCTAAAGTGAACTGAAAAGTTGTTTCACTATTTTTGCTGGATAAGATTCTTCTTGAGTGTACCTTGATCGGTAATCACTGATTAATTTTTAACAATCACACCGAGAGTTGGGATAAAAGGCTATAAGCCGATCAAAGATAATTAGATATTACCTTTGAACATTTATACGCAGTAAGCTTGGCAGCTAACAGTGCTAGCTATTATATAAAACTTTAGTTTAGCTTTATAAAGGTCGTAAGTAGCTTTAATGGCCAGTCTGGAGTTTTCTTTACGTTTAAGGATTTTCATTAAAAAAATTTACACTGAATACTCTATTTTTATTTGCCAATGGGTTTGTTCTACGGATGTCAAACAAGCATCTGCTATTAGTATAGCTCAAGCCTTATAAAAAAAAAGCACAGTTTCCTAATAGTTTTGTAAATGTTTCTTTATGAATAATAAATAATCTCTAAAACATTTAACTACTCTTTTTATTATAAGTCGGCCCTCTTGCCGCATCATATATTTGTAACGGCATCCAATTTTTTTTTTTAAATAAAGCCCATGGTATGATTATATAGTTTTTTTTAGACACTAGCGACAGTTTATTTTTGCCGTTTTTATAGAAACTTTAAAAGTTTTATTCAGTATACCCGCTTTTAATGTATTTTAAAGAACCAAAACTTTTAGGGATATGGAAGCAGTAATGTAAACACAGTGTAATATTTCACTTTTATAATGCTTGTATAAAAAAGGTGTAGCCAAAGTCTTTCGTAAAACGTTGTTGATGTAGAATATTATAACACTATTACCGGAAAGAGTTTAGTAATGAAGCCAGAAAGACGTTGACTTTTTTGGGAATAGTATTAATAAAACAGTGACTTTTAACATCTTTTTTTGCTATTGGTATAGTTTTCTACATGCATTGGTCTTTTGCCGTTAAGTTCAAGTGGCCTAGCGATGTAACCGTTATCTAGCAAAAAGCAAGCTATGCAACTATTTTTTTCTGTGAAGCGGTCATTGGAGAGTAGCCAAAACAAAGGTTCTGCGATCTAGACCAAGCAGATTAAAACACGTGATAAAACACGTGGCTTGTTTCAGATTGGATATGGTGCAAAAGTAGTTCCGTTAAAAGTGCATTGAAAGAACCTTTGAATACTTTTTAAATAAACGAGCCACTCTACTTATTATCGCTTTACGTCACCTTTTTTTTTTACCTATTTCTTTTTATCAGTCAATTCGCACTCTATCCTCTTTTTTTTTTTCTATATTTACGCACTCACTTTTTCCTTTTTAAATTCGCATTCCGACCAAAACGAAAAGAAAAGAAAACACCACTCCCCCCCTTTTCTTTTTTTTCGCAATATTTTTCTAAAACAACTGTTTATAAATAATTAATAGTGCAGACTTATATAACAGATATACTAAAGGTAAAAAGGAGGAGGAGAAGAAAAGAATGTCGTTGGTATCAGTTTTAGCATCATCAGCAACAATGGGAATGTTTATAAGTCAACTAACAGTGATCGGAGAGTTACGACGAGCACAAGTATCTAAGACACAAGTACCAATATTACAGACATTGGCATCATTTCTAAGTTGTATTTTGTGGTTTAAATATGGACTAATTAAACACGACACTACAGTTAGTCTCGTTAATGGAGTGGGTACAATGGTTACAATGTATATTCTAGGATGTTTCTGGGTATATGATAGTTCACCTCGTAGAGTAGAATCTGGAGTGTTGGTGGCATCAATAATCAGTGTGAGTTTAGTCGGATATGTGGATTATGCCAAGGACGTGTGGTCGTTAGAATTGTATAGTATGATTTGTTGTCTGATGTCATTGGTATTTTTAGGCTCACCATTAGGACATATTGGAAAGGTAGTTGAGTCCAGAGACGCTTCTGTATTATTGCCATCGGTAGCAGCATTGGCATTGGCTAACAATATGCTTTGGTGTGTGTATGGAGTTATGCGCGAAGACCCGTATATGTTTGTGCCTAATATTATTGGATCGTCATTCTGCGCGTTACAATTGGCTCTTGTTGCTTACTATGGAAGAGCCATTGCTGAAAAGTCCAAGGAACTTGCTGCTTTAGATGACAACATGGCTCACCTCATTTGAATAATAATAATAATAATCTCCTCCACATTAATTGTCCTTGTTATCCAACCCGAACCAATTCTGCTCCTCATTTCCTCATCCGTCTTGGCTTTACGAAAATCATTTTGTCTTTGGTTCCTTTTTTTTTTTTTTACTTCAACGATACATAAACAATCAATTATTGTCTGCTACTACTGCGCCATATGCGTTTCTAGTAAAAGAAATATATCAGTAGATGTGATGGTCTGTAAGGAAAGGCGCTTTTAAAAAACAACAACAAAGGCAAAAAGTAAAAAAAAAAAAAAAATTGATATTGGAAGAAAGAACAAAATGTGATAATTTTTTTTTTTTGAGATGAACAACGTGTTAAGCTGATACTTTGATATTCATCCAAGCTATACTCAGCGTTGTACAAAAGCGCAAAAAGGCACCGGCCTCTTTCTCCCACCGTACAATATTTTTTTTTTTAAAAAAAAAGCGTTCATATCAAATTGCCAAACATTAGCACATCCCCACGCAGTAGCACCAATTCCCCACTTCTCTCATGAGAATAGAAATAACCTACACGTTCCAAAGCAATACAAACCCCCCCCCACCTGCATCACTGACTTGGATCCTTGACAACATGTAGATAAGCAGCAATGGTACACGCACCATCCTCAATATAAGGACGGACACCGGGAGCTGGAGCGGTTCTGAGATCAGCAAGCTTCATAAATCGAGTGAAGCCCCAATTTGGGTTATTACGATGAAAGCAATGGTAAGCAGCGCCATGAGTATTATGCGATGGATCGATGGGATTAGCAATAGCCAAAACAAAGCGACATATGCAACGCCAATCTTCTTCAGCATTATCCGGCATACCCAAACACTCAAGGAACAACGATAACACTCCCTTGTGCGAGCTACCAAATGGCCGTAGCAGAATGCGCCATGTAAACCCGCCGCATCGAAATATCTCTCCCGTTGCACGACGCTCCAGCTTATCCCAGTTGTCGATCTTCCAGAAAAACGCCTTGCGCTCAAATACAATATCCTCCATGTGCGCGTCGGCAAACCTCTCTGCATCATAAATGCTTATGTTTGATTGTGGCGCCAAAGGATCAACCAATTGTACGCCATTGGTTTTTGCAGGTGGCCCCGCTGTCACTAAAGGAGGAGGAGGAGGAGAAGAAGCAGCAGCAGCAGCAGCAGCAAACTGTGGATTGGAATTGTGAGGCTGCTGCACATTGGGTGGCGGGATCTGCATAGCAGGCGCTGTGGAACGCGGATTGAGTTGAAGTTGCTGAAGCATCTGCTGCATTTGTGCCTGTCCAAAAGTTGGGAATTTTATCTCAATATACTGGCCATCTTGGTCAGTCCCAAAGTTACCCATACCTCCAGAATTATCCACAGCCCTGGGTGTGCGGTCCTCGTCTCTATTCTCAGGCTGAGATCCCGAAGAAACAGTGCTCGCACGTGGCTGCACACCCATTGTCGGCATTCCAAACGCTGGTGGATAATACAACGACTGCTGAGTAGGCGCATAGTACGCCGGGTGTGCGAATGCGCTAACTCCCGCAAGTCCAGGTGATAAAGGCATATACGGATTAAATGGGACCAGTCCCATTGGAGTCTGAAACATAGCCTGCTGTTGCTCAGTTGTCTGTCCCTGTGGAGTACCTCCCATTGATACTTGATGTCCTCCAATAGAATTGGATGTTGGAGGAGGACTCAGATAGAATCGATAAACAGGTTCTGCACTGCCACTAGCCTCATTCGCAGTCTTTCCATTGCCTGTAACAGTATTTTTATTGACAGTCTCATTGGCAACGTTGCCTGAGGAAGTCGGTTCCAGAGGCGTCGCAGTTCCCGACATAATAATACTAAAACTGCCTTAAAATAATATCAGAAAGAATAAAAAAAAAAAAAAACACTGTTGTAAAGAAAAAAATTAATGTTGTTGTTTTCAGTTTGTTTGAAAGAGAGAGAAAGAAAAAGTAAAAAAAAATTGGCTTGTTGCTTTTTGGCTGATTAAAAAGATCGTCAGCTCTCCCCCCCCCCACTCTCATGTTCCTTTTAGGACTCCGCTTAGCATTAAGAATTGAAATGCCTTTTTTTTGCTAACGCATGCATGCAAGAAGCCACTTCAACAACTGCAAAAAAAAAATACATATAAGCCTACAGGATATGTTTCCAGAGTCCCAGCTATTCCTCAAGTACCTACAGCACATCAGCTGTATTTACTTTTAACACTGTCTTTATATTCTAACGCTTGCAATTCTGTTATGAATTTTATATTCATGCTTATCCAAATATAAAAAGAAGGGTAACAATAAAAAAATATATATTATGCATGTCATAACCCATACCCGTTGTCTATTTTATTAATTTCTGCGCAGCCATAAATATTCAACAACCAATCTATTTGATTACACAATATTGTTTCATGGATTTCCAATAACCCATATCATTTCTCACTAGTTTAGATCTACATCTGCTCTATATAACAACAACAGAATCAGCACACTAACCAATACAAAACTTTTTAGCTTGCTTACGGTGGAGAGTATGTAGTAAAAAAAAAAAGCACAACTCCATATATATATTTTTTTTTTACTGCAGACAGAAGATCATCAACACCAGCCCTTTTTTCCACAACACTAAAACGAGTGAAAAGTAATTATCATATATCATATATTTTTGAGGAAGGAAAAAGTAGGTATTGAAAAAATACGCAAAAAACATGGATTATGCAGAATCTCAAACAAAAGTCACATCCACTATCAACAACAAAATAGCAACAGATAGTATTATTCACAGTACACTAATATCAAAATCAACAAATGATATTGAATCGGAAAAGCTAATCAAAAATATAGAAGCAACAACTGAATTAGTACAAGAAGAGGAGCTTAATCCACCAGAAAATTTTGCAATGGTAAGTCCATACATATACCGTAGTGGAATGCCAAAGAAGAGAAATTTTCAATATCTCAAAAAGCTTAAACTAAAGAGTGTCTTGACACTAATATTAGAAGAATATCCAGAACAAACACTTGAATTTTTAAAAGAAAATGATATAAAATTATATCAATTTGGAGTAGCAGGAAATAAAGAACCGTTTGCAGATATTCCAGAAGATATAATGACACAAGCTTTATTAGTATTAATGAATCGTAAAAATCATCCAATATTAGTTCATTGTAATAAAGGTAAACATCGTACTGGTTGTTTAGTAGGATGTTTAAGAAAATTACAAGAGTGGACTAATACGAGTATTTTTGATGAATATCGTAGATATGCTAATCCAAAAGCAAGATCTATGGACCAACAATTTATTGAATTATTCGATGTACGTCCTGTATTGGAACAAATTGATCCAATTATGTTACCAGATTGGCCAACTACTATAGTTTCATCGCGTCTCTAAGTTGTTGTTGTTGTTTTTATTTTTATTTTTTGAAAGAATGTTGTTCCCTAAATTTTATTGTCTTTAATAAAAAGTAATTATTATTATTTTACTGCTTTCTTCAAAATTAACTCTGTAACATGTTATGAAAAAAAAAAAGGTCATAAACGTTTCTTTTTCTTTCTGACCCTGTACATCAAAGAAAAAGTAAATTATGCACCCTTATAATAAAAAAACGTTTTTTACGCTTAATACACGCATCCATTTAGCTTTTTAATTTTATAGTAAACAGTTTTTCTCAAAATAATAAAAGGTAAACAAAAAAAAAATAGTAAATACAGAGAGTAAAATATAAAGTTAATTTTTTTTTAAAAAAAAAATACTTTTTCACAAAACCAAGTCCTTTAAAATATAAAGCTATAGGATAGTCGACATAATTTCAGACAATTTTATTTTTCTCCTATTCCACACTAACCAAAATACATTTTAAAATATATACTTTTAAATAACCCCCTACTACAAAGGATAAACAAAAAAAAAAAAAGATGAAGTATACGATAATAGCATCAATTATCAGCATGGTAGCAATGATCAAAGGACAACCAGGAGCAATTGTAGATTCGAATCAAGTTTGCAATAAAACATGTCAAGTAGCACCAACAGAGCAAAGGGAAATGTGTATGAGAATGTGCACTCAATTTTCTGATCAAAATGCTACCAAGTCTGTAGCTCCTCCAGTTTCTATGAAGGGTGCTTCTGCTGCAACTCCTGTACCTACTAACGCCAAGGAAAAACAACACTCAGAGTTGGGCGATATTGAAAGCGATGCATCAAACTCGGAATCTTCAGAGTCTCACTCAGAGCCTGTTTCTACAGCTGCTAATGTTATTCAGGTCGGCTCCACAGTTTTTGCCATTGCGCTATCCGCTGCACTTCTCTAAAAAAAATAGTTATATTTCTTTAGTAGTATTTTTTTTTTTCATTTATCTTTACTCATGAAAAACAAATTGAATAAATAAGCGTACACTGCAAAAAAAAAATGGTAACTGCAAAACCAGCTGGATTATAAATGACATTAAGTTTCTTGCGACACAGAACAAAATAAAACAAGGTCTGTGCATTGATCCAACACAATATACTCTGGTGTGTATGTTTCTATGAGACAGTCTAGAATAGCAGCCCCTGAAAACAGCAGATGGGGATGAGAAGAATGACAGGACAAAAATACCGATGAGACAAAATGACATACAGAGTAAAGAACAACAAAGACACAACACAGCCTAACAACAAGCGTTGGCTGTGTGTGAGAGTGGAAAGGGTGCCTAAATAGAAAAAAAAATGGATCATCCAATGCTCATGGCATTGTGCTCGCCGCGGTACAGGGCGAGCGGCACGTCGTCGTCCTCATCACTTTGGCTTTGGCGCGAGACCGATGGCTGCGAGCGTGATGCAGCACGGTTCGAGTAAGGCAGACGCTGCGGCTGCGGCTGCGGCTGCGACTGGTGGTAGTAAACAGGCTGAGGCGACGATGGCGGTGACTGGCGCTGCGTGGAGTATGCAGGCCCACCGCCAGACATGTAAATCTGCTGCTGCTGGCGCTCGTACTGCGGTGAGCGCATCAACACCTGCTCACCTCCATTGTTGGACCGCCGGCGCGCGCCATCGCGGGGTTTGTGCTGCGGGTTGCCGCGTTTACCACGGCGGTCAGGTGGGTGCTGCTGTTGCTGCGAGAAGTTGTTTTGGTTCGAGTGCTGTGGAGTCTGTTGGGGGCTCTGCGGTCGAGGAACGTGTTGCGGCCCCTGTTGCCGGGGAGTGTGCTGGGAGCCTTGCTGACGGGGAGTGTGATGAGGGCCCTGCTGAGGGCTCTGCTGCGGCGAACCCGCACGTGGTCCAGGCTGTGGCTCCGGTTGCTGTGGCGGCGACGGCGATTTTGGCGGCGGAGGCTGCTTCGGATTGATCAGCTCCAAGTACCAGAACATCATGTTCGACAGCAGCACCTGCTGCAGCAGCGGCCGGCGTGGATTGGCCAGCTTAATAGATGCCAGACGGTAGATTGCGCGCTCAATATGGATGGGCAACCGGTTGCTATTGCCACCCGCCAGTCGCGTGGGTGGCGGCCTGACCGGCGTGATGATGCTAGGAATTGCGTGCTGTGCTGCGCTTGCAGGAACTCCAGGCCGCGACGCCGAAAGTGGCTGCGGCCGCCCCACCGATGCCGCGTCACTATCACTCGACGCGTCGCTTTCGCCATCGTCCGACCGTGCGTTGCTTGAGGCCATCGACGCCAGCATAGGCTTTCCTGGCGGCGTGGCAACCGTCTGCTGTGGTGCACTGGACGTGGCTGCTGCTCCTGTAGCCGGGGCACGTGACTCTGGCTGCTGTAAGCGCTCTGTTGCTGTGCCATTTGCAGGCTTGCGGTCCTTCTTGCTCTTGCGGTTAAAGCGTAAAAACGAGATGGGTGAAGGCAATCGTGCCTTCAGCGACGAGCTACCATCGCCGACAGCCTGTTGCTGCTGCTGTTGCTGCTGCGATGGCGGCTCGATACCGGTTCGCACCAGTTTACTCACAGCTATAGAGCCACCAGATGGCGGATGTGCAGCGCCTCCTGGCGATGTTGCAGTACGCGACTCCCGCGACTCAGAAGTGCCCTGCCCAGCAGTGTCGTCGCGGCCCCACTGCCACCATGACCCAGATTTTTTGTGCGTCACTGTCTTGCGTTCGGGCTGGTGCGACGGCTGTTGTGGGGGCTGATGAGAAGTCGCTGGAGCTGACTGAGCTGCCGATGCTGAAGAGCCCCCCGACTGCTGAGCTGTCTCATCGCCACTGGTGTCAAACGCGCCTAGCTCAAAGTCGTCAAAACCAATATCGTCAACGGCCGCAGTGACCTGTTTAAGAATCTCCGCAGTCGACAGCCGCTGCGCCGCGTCCGTATCATCAACTACAGAAGGCGCAAGTGGTGAGGATACGGCTGGTGCAGCATCTCTCGTCGAGCCACTACGTCCGGTTCCCTTACCACGGCCGCGTCGCCGCGAACCACCAGAGCTGGCTGTTGAGTCGCGGCGCTTGTTTGCCAACTTGCTGCGCTTCAACGAAGACCGCTGCACGCTCTGTACCAAAAACGGCGCAGCGTCCTCGCCACGCAACACAGCCTCAGCATCTTCTTCTGCAGCGCGTTCAATAAACGACTTGCGTCGCACAAGCCCCGTAGTATTGCGTCTCCGTACTCCAAACGCCATACCTGCAATCGGATTACCACTGCGAACTTCGTCGCCCGACTCCTCCGATGCCGCTCCTCCTGCCTCATCGTACGAGTAGCTTAGAATTGATTTGCGACGGTTGACAGAATCTTCCATTTTACTAAGCTGGCTACCGTGCTTCTTCAGCCACTCCTGGAACTCACCCGGTGCAATCTCCGGATGGAGCCGCGCCGGAAGCCACACGTTCGACGCGCCATTAAGAATGTCCGAATCAACATTAAACTCCTCCGGAAACTGCGCTGCAATCGCTCCACGCTTCAGTTCCTCCACCGCTTCACGTTCACTACTCAGCCACTCTTCTGGTCGCCCTTCCGTTTCACCTGTTTCTGGCGCCTTCTGCATCTCGCTTGCTGACCGCCGTCGCTGCAGCGTAGAAGCACCAGCACGTCCATCCATTAGCCCAGCGCAACGAGCTCTCACTTGGTTAATGCGTCTCTCTTTGTCTTTCTTTCTTTCCCGTAGCTTGGACGTACACACTAAGCCCGCTCTCTGCTTAAATGTTTTATTACTCAGCTTGGTTTCTATATTCAACCACTCTTGTTTGTTTTGTCTGTGCCACTAGTCTTTCACTTCACCATAAACAGAATTGAGATTACAACTGTCGATTTCGATTTTAAAGAACTGTTTTTTTTTGGTCACTCGATTTGACCAATCCTGTTTATGTAGAGTTCCAAGTGTGGTAGACTACGTAAGAGTAAGTATCTGAGGCAATGAAAGGACTATTTTTCTCGCAACCAAGCTGTAATGAAAAAAGGGAAGGAAGAAAGCGGGCATAAAAAAAAAAAAGCTGGAGAAAGAAGAGAAAGAACAGGGAGAGGAATCCTTACTTATGCCCCCTCTCTCTCCACATGGTGGTTTTGTCCCTCATAAAGTATGTGAACCAATAGGTAGCATTTATTTTCATTTTTTTACGTTGGCTCAGAGCACGCCGAGTGAAAACTAAAAGGAACTCACTCTCTCAACGCGTTTCCCATCCTATCAGGAGCATAGTGGTCTACTAAGGGTGTGAAAAAAGAAGAGGGGGCGGTGCGCGGAGACCCAAAGCGGACAATTTCTATTAGCTTAACACTAGTGTCCCACGACTAATATAGAAAAAAAAAAAAAAAAGTTTGTGGAAGACACCGCATCTTTCAGAAGGTAATAAGATATTTCTAGAGGTGCAAAGTACTCTATGGATAAATTATGTACTAGAGCCAGGTACATATCTGCAAAGCGCATCATAAATATGCGCACCAGCAGCATCAGCAGCCATTTGATTCTTAAACACAGCCAGTTTGAGCGAATCGCAAGAAAAGCGTGCGTGATAATTAGAATGTATAGCACGGCCCATTCCTACAATAACGACAAGATCCGCACCTTGACTCAATCTCACCAGACGCTCATCCAGTTTGCGCAAATCCAAACAAGGCTCACTGCTACCAGTGCCACAAACCATTAGCCTATTATCATCAAATGCCTTTGCAATACATTCATCAACCAGCGCTGCACGACGCACAATAGCCAACAATTCGTGTTCAGTGACATCGTTAAGTGCAGGTCGCGAATTGGCAGCTAATACCACAGAAGTACCACGCGCTGCCAGAAACCGTACAAAAGGCAGTACTCCCAGACACACATCTGCACCGCTATTGTCCACAAATACCAATGCACGCGTGTATGCTGGGCCGTGGTCCACACGGTCGAGAAAACGGTCTGCGTTGGCAAAGGAATCACGCCACGTGATCTGCTTACGAGCACGCGCCAAATCCAGTGACCCATCGGCCAGTGCGCCACGCAGCGCAGCAGAGCCCCAGTCAAACATATTTCCAGCAAGCACATTCTCCAGCAGTAGCCGCAGTCGATCGCGTTGAGAAGAAATGGAGTCTACGTGCGCCAACAGCGGTGGCAATGCAGCAAGTGCAGCATCAGACTCACGGCGCTTGATGGATGAAAATATATCGTCCAGACCAACCTCATGCAGGCACTGCTCACGCAGACCCAGAAGCGCACGCACTGACATTGCCCCATAAGCTAGCGGTCGTTCACGCAACCGTCGCAGATGGTCAAGGTACAGTGCTACAAACTGCTCCAAACGCGCGTCACCGCCCAACTCCAGTGCACCATCTTCTGCCAGTTCTAGTAGTCCATGCGTGTTGCGCTCCATTGCCGAAATCCAATATGCCTGCAGCTGGGGCGCCCGTGTCAGATCCACTGTATCTGGCTGATATGGCTGCGCTGGACTGCTGTCCAGCTGAGGCAGCGCCATTAGCCGCGCCGGCGCCCGGTCCAGCATTCCCAGCGACCCCACCGCATCAGCAATGCTACCGGTTATCGAAAAGTTTTCCGTAAACGAGTATGTCTTTGCAGCTGTTGTTGTACCTCTCCGCCCTCTGCGCCGCCCCGTACCTGTCGCTGTATCTTTCATTTCGCTTTCCTTCAAAGTTTTTGCTGCTGCTTCTGTGCCCAAATTATTTGCCGCTACACCTTCATCTTCTAAGCCATCCGCCACCAATTCCAAGCCATTATCCGCCTCGGCCTCTGCGCGTGGCTCAGTCTTAAAAAAGGCACCCGTAGCGCCCAGAAAACCCTCATGGCGCAAGAACAGAGCGCTCATCTGGCCTTTGGACCAAAAATTGATGGCATACGACAGCGTGTGCATCGTAAGTGGATGTCCGCGGATGAAATACCCACCAAAGTAGATGCGTCGGATGCCATGCAGTTGAGCGTTGAGATACGCAATCTGTCCAATGTTATTACTGACCATGTACAACAATGACCGTGCAATGTCGGCGTCGTCAAACTGCTTGTCCAATGTCTTACGATACACACCACCCATGGATGAAGCAATATTAGACGCCTTGAGCCCAATTTTGTCGTAATCACTGCCGTAGATGTCGCCCACCATCAAATCAACTTTAGTGTTATCGCCGCTCTTCGTCAGCCCCAGCATTGCGTCGAAAGACCGCTCCCCAGTTAGAAGATGCAGAAGCCCCCAGAGCGTACCACCTCCCAGCGACGTGCCGCTGATTCGTTCAAACTGGCCTTCGCCGGCTACCCGTAGAATGCTGACTCCTGACCCAATATTAACCAACATATACGGAAACTCTTCCCCCGCACCTGCCTCTACAAATTCCATAGGCCTATCTTCTGTGTACGTAAACACCTCATCCGCTACTTCGCGTATTAGAAAGTTAAGTCCCGCCGTCAAACTTTCCATTTCATCCTCTACGCGTATTTCTACCCGTCGTTCACTACTTAACAGATCACGAAATCTGTGCGCTCCACCACCTGTCGCCATAATAACGGGTCGTTCAGTTCCTTCTTGTCTGTCTTGTCCATCTCCATCCAATAATTTATGCATAAAAGTAACGCATTGCTCTACATTGTCTGTTTCAAAAGCTGTAAAATGTAACCTTCCTCCTTGATGTCTTGGACCTGAAGTCATATAAACTACTTTTGCTAAAGATCCTCCAATATCTACTGCTACTTTTTGTACTCGCTCCTTCTGGTTTGGTAATAATATATCGTTAGCGTCCCCTCGTTTAATACCATCTATTATTGCTCCTGTAGAGTTTATACCTCCAAACATCATGCTAGCTTATATTTACTATTATTATTGCTTGTAATATAAGGAAATGCACTAAAAGTAAAAAAAAAAGCGTATGTGGTCCTTAACTGTTGTTTTCTGTTTAGCATTTCTCTGATAAGAGAAAACTGCCAAGTGGTGGCTTTTATTTTCCAATACTTTATGCACGTGAAAATCACTTTTTTTTTTCGCCCTATCAAAACAATCCAATGGTTTGCCTTGTCCTACTCCCCGACGCCGTTCGTGCAAAAAACCACTTGTTGACTATATATGGCTTTTGGAACCAATGGTGCTGTGGCTTTGTCAAGTATTGTTTTTTTTAGTCCTTTTCCAATAAATTACTATCATTACATTAGGTATTTAAAAGTATATCGGTATAATTTAAAGACTAGTGTTTGATTAACTAATGGTAAATTACATCCTATACAAGTGCTCTGCTAACTTCTTGAATGCACTATATGTTTTTTATTAGCATAAGTAAAAAAGCTTTGTTTACTTTTTTAAAGTACCTCAATAGTACTTTATTTTATAACTATAAAAACTTTCTAAACACCAATATATTAGTCTAAATTATGTTGCACTAATTAAAGTTAATTGGTATAATAAACTAGCTTGGACAGCAAAATAACAACTGTCCAATTAGTTGCCACTTTGTTAATTATCTATTAAAAAAAAGCATCAGCCTCAACTTGAACATTAGTTTTTAGTAATGCTTTATGTATTTTTCCTTTAAAGTGTACTAAGGCTGTGTAGGATAATACTAGTTTAAAAGTAAAACAATAAAAACGCAGAGGAAAAAGACTAAAACTAAATTGATTTTCGATTACATATGTCTTTAATACTGGAAAAAATACAAAAGTATATAAATATTGTTTAGTGTGAGTGTCTGTTTTTCTGATGGTGACAGAGTGGGTTTTTTTACTGATGACTTGTGTAATCTTAGTTATACATTCTAAACCGTTTTATGTACTACAAAAATCATAAATTAATATGAATTGTTAGTTGGTAAATCTGCAAAATACACAAATAGCAATAAATTAAATTACCTATACTTTGTGTAACACATGTATGTGCATGTAGTTTAATTACAAATATTACAAAATGCCATCATTTGGCAACAATAAAACCCTACAAATGAACAAAAACAAAAATAGCACAAAAAAAATTTCTATTCAAGTCGCCCTTAAGACAGCTCTTTGTAATATACTGCAGTCATGTACTTTCTTTAAGGCAAAAGAACAAAATATCAGCAAATAATGGCTGCTTTTTCTGCCCACATAAATGGCATTTTTTTTTTTGTTTTTTCTTCACAAAAAATTTATTCCATTGTTTTTTTTCTTACACTAACATTAATTGCCTATTCTATTAGTAGATTTTTACACTGTCATCTATATTATAACAATTTTCAGTATAGTTGATTTATTTAACTGTAGAAGCAACAAGAAATTTTCTCGGCTTATCACAGTAGTTAGTTAATTATAATGTTTAATATAGACACACAGTAAACCAATTTTCTACTTTTTTCAATAATGAGTCAATGCGATGAAAGTGAGAATGAGGTTTTTGCCAAACAACTACTACCCTTAAGCATGAATACCGCTTTTGGCGATGTTAAAGAAACTCATAATAATCTACAAAACTCCACTGCAGAACAGCATGCTTTATGGATATTAAAAAATGCATATAATGATTTCAACCCCAGTGACCATGCTTCCACCATACTAGAAATTGGTTTAGTATTAGAAAACCCAGAACAGAAGGGAAGTTTACTAACTTTTTTACTTAATAGATTATTGTTTGACAGAAGTTTTCAACTTTCTAATGATTGGTGGTCATTGCTTATAGAAACAATTGGCAGATTCCAGACCCCAGAATTGAGCGGCATCGTTCCTATAAAAATTGATCTTTTAGATGGCACTCGACACTCAATAATAGTGCAAGAAGAAGAATCCATAGGAAATGTATGGAAAAATATTGTGGATAATATAAAAGAGTGTAGTTCTATGGGGCCAGACGAATACACAATTTTTATTGCAGATGATGATGAAAATAAGGTTATTCATAAAATTCCTACCAGCAAGGATTGTAATTGTCAACTTAGTGATTGCATTTTACTGATTCGAAAAACGGAAATATTGGTAGAATTTGAGTTTTGCTATAAAGACAACGATAAAATATTTTCCGAAAAAAGAAAACGAGGATGCAGTTCTGGTAAAATTACTTGCCTACCAAATACTACATGCTCTGTAGTATTGTTACTTATTATGGAGGAAGCAGATGTGTTATATGGAGACAATGAAAACTATGAATATTATGATAAAAATAATACAGACATAACAAGCTTATTAGCTAATAATGAAAATGAACTGTTTTCTAACTTGTTAAGTGTTGAGAATAATAAAACTTTTATTAGATTAATTCACTTAAAAGGTATAGTGTATTGTAAACATCCACGGGGGACAAGACGTTTATTTGTAGATAGAAACATAGAATGTTACGATTATCGAGATTATATAGTAGAAGAACTTGGCCTACCAGTTAATGACAACAGATATTACTATATTGTTATCAAAAAAAGAAATAACTCCGAAAAAAGATTATTTGATTCAAAAACAAAAAATTTCGATGTTGTTAATGTAGAACTCGGGTTGTTTTATAAAAAAGGCTCAAGTTATTTTCTATTACCTTAAAAAAGATAATGCAGCTTAGATTAAGCACATATTCCTTTTTTTCTTTTAAGATAGGGCTACTACCATTATAGTTTACAGATTTCTTTTGCCTTTTTCGTGTTTATTGCATCTTTTTGAAAGTATCCCTTGTAGTTTAATGGTTATTTTAGCAACATATATATACGTTTTTGATAAGCCTTGGCCACAACAATAATGGAAAGCAACTACAAAATATAAGTTATACTTGCTTAGCTACAATGTTAATTGTAAAGGTTGTTTTTTTTTACGTGTTTGTTATCTAATGGGAAGATTCTAATAAACTGTATTTCTTTGCAATAAACTACAATAAAAATTTTTTTTAAAAAAAAAAAAATTCTATACAGCTGCCATTGCCTCAACAACATTAATGGAATGACAAGAGTCAACTTCAAGATCAATAGCATAACAAACAACCAAAGCTTCCACAGTACAAGATAAAACATGTGTGACTAATTGCAATAAAGCAAAAGGCATGGCACTACCAGTGAAAGCTATAAGAGTGGAATGCATTGAAATAGTAGTTATACCCTTCATACCCAATATATATCCAATTACCAATGAGAGGAGTAGTGCGTAACATGTCATAGATGACTTTATAAGTGATACTACAGGCGAATGTAGTAGATGATGCTTATTTAGCAATTGTGTAACTGTCCGTGATGATTCAAAAAATCCTTTACCTGTGAATGCAGCATATACTGCAGTATAACTGCTCCAACCCTCAGCAAAATATATTGGTTGTCCAACCACCAATGATACAAGTGACACTGGCACAACACGTAAAAGACTCACTGTCCAGCGTAACAGCAACTCAATTAAATGCAGCGTCTTTGCAACAAACAAGAATGTGGCAGAGAGAACCACAGTTCCAAACTGATGCGTAAGTGCTGATATGGTTGAAGCCTGTAGAGTGTGCAACACTGGTGGCTCATTTGGATCGTGTCGGTGAAAGTACCATTGGCATACGACCATAGCCACAACAACTCTTAATAATTGTACAAACACAGCTGAGCACCATGCAAATGTTGTCAGTAAGTATGCAGCTATGCCCCATTTATGTACCATATTCCCATTTGCTAGCCATCCGCTGATGTTGCTGGTCCCGGATAAGCCACCAAATAATGGTAAACGCGTTGCAAATATTGCAGAAGCAACTGAAAATGCACCGTAGAACGCCAACAGAAGCAGCGAAAACGCATAGAGCACCCGGTTTTGCATCAGAACATTACAAGCAAGTTTGATAATATCTACACTGCGCTCAATATCCTGTCTGCGCTGAGAGATGGACCAGCAAAAGCGCACCACAAGAATCAGCGATATTGTGATCACCACACCATTACGTATCCGGTAGCCAATAAGCTGCTCAGCTCCAGAAACTTGAAGTAATTGCATGCCAGCCCACACAGCAGTGGCTGTCCCGACTACTGGAACGCTCAAAGTAGTCATCCAGACAACCTTCCGAGTCTGAAACCGCAACAACTGCACCCATGCAATGCTTATAGCTGCTGAAAGAATTGAAAGCAATACAATCTGTAGTGTAGCCGCTGTCATTTCATAGTAATCCTTAAAATACGGTGACTTTTTCTGGGGTGCGGTAGTTGACAGTAGCAAGTAGCAACCAGTGACTATGTAGACAAATGCATTGGCCACAAACAAGTATGCAGCATACGCATTAGGTCCGTTAAACCCAACTGATACAACATCCTGGCCGTACTCTTCAAGGTCCTGACTGAATTCGGAAATATAAGAGTCAGAGTCACTGATACCTGCTCTTTCTTCCTCGTCACTCTCGCTTTCTACAAACCCAATCATTGAGCGTGTGTGTTGAGTACTACCAGATGTCGACGTAATGATTGTGTTTATAGATTCTGCAGCTTCTGTGGTATGGAGAAGTGCTGGTTGATGAAATGGAGAAATCCGCATTGTATCAAGATTAGAGTGTCGCTGTGACTGTTTTTGTTGTGGAGACCTGTGTCTGCTTTGACGCTGCCATGATAAGGATTCAGAGGACCCTTGTACACCACTGTTAAGCGACTGCTGTGATTGTGCTGGCGGTGATGAGTACGCCGACTGAAACTGCTGTGGGGAAGTCATAACGCTCAAAAAACTGTCGTTTGACGTCTCATAATGGAGAGAGCGTGGTTGTAGTGGACTCTGTTGTCGTATCACCTGACTCGCTCTATTGTCATTCTCAATTCCGCTGTAAAACGGAATGGTACTGAATCCGTCTACACTCTTTTCAGTTACCCTGTTGCTTAGAGCTACATCTTCTGTATCGAGCTCAATCAACGACTGCTGTTCACCATCCCACATTCCACCAATTCCTGACTGTAAGTGGGCTTGAACAGTTTCGTCCATGTTCTCATACACATTGCTGGCACTATTTCGTTCACTTAATAATGTTGCTGACACCACCAACACCAACAATCGCCACAAATCATCAAAGGGTGGATTGGTAAGTGAAATGACACCAGGAACATAATCCCGTGTGAGCTGCCTTCCTAATCCCTGTTCAAAGTAGCGTAGAAGCAATCGTGCTAACTGTGCCAATGCATCAAGGTTGGGCTCACCTGGCTGAGAAGGAAGTACAAGTGAAGCGGTTGCAAAGTAATCAGGGTCGGCTTCTGTGGTTATTTCTATTAGAATGCGTGCATCAACCAAGTCCGCAGTCGTAGTGACATTGTCGCCGGATAGTGCTGATATCTACAAGTAGTGAGAATATGTAAAAAAAAAAGCCGTCATACTTTTGGTTAGCGTATGTACTCTTTTTTTTTTTCCGCCATTATTGTCTATCTTCTGCAAAATTCTGTTAAACCCAATTGTGCCAAGACATACCCATGCCAGACATGCTTCTCGAAACTCTGTGTCTCTGAATGACATTACGTAAAAGGTAGTACGACGCCTGTGCTATCATTAAATACTCGCAGTCCCAGACTTTGCTGCGTAACGACAGAGCCAAAAGAACTATAAATTACACTGCAAAATAAAAAGTAGAAAAGGAAAAAAGGAAAAAGGGTGTATATAAGAAAGAAAGAAAAAAAGACAGGAGAGACGCTAAAGAGCTCGTGGAAAAGGGCATGGGCATTTAGCAGAGTGACCCAAACAGCACCAGCAGACCAGACACACTGTGCACGTGGATTTTTTTTTTTTTTCTAACACCCGGTGGTTCGCGTACAGTCAGACACGCGATGTTCTACCAGCACCATCATTTGGCAGCTGATTTAATCCCAAAAACGAGAGAATATTGTGTAGATCAAAATATATAAGCTCAAAAAAAAACAACGATCTTTTTGTTCTTTTGTTCTTTAACTCTTTACTCCTGCACACAACTCATTTACGACGCCCGAAAAAAAAGAAGGCAGATTAAAGAAACGGTCGAAATGCGCAGCAACATTCGGGTCGTTCTCGTTGGCGATGGTATGTTAAAACAAATACGTCTTTTTTTTTTAATAATAAGTTATCGAATTGGGTAGAATTGATATCGCTAATTACTGCACGCCCTTTTTTTGTTTATAAAGAGTAGGTGGCGTGGGCAAGAGCACACTAGTTACAGCGCTTATTAAGGAGACGTTTATTGTCAATGTAAGTAACAAACCCACTAACAGACAGGTGGGGGGGGGGTTTTTTTGGTGCTCTAGTTGTTTGAATTGAAAAAAAAAAAAATGCCACCTGCGGAAAACATCACTGATAAGAGGCATATATTTGTTACCAATACTATTTTGTAGGTTCAGGCGGTGGTGCCGGAAGTTACTATTCCACCAGAAGTGACGCCAGAAAACGTCACTACACACATTATAGATACATCGTCAAAAAGCGAAGACCATGATAGTTTGGAAACAGAACTTCGAAAGGCGAATGTTGTATGCATAGTATATGCGGTAGATAATCGGGACAGTTTTCAACAAATACACGAGCATTGGCTGCCATTTCTACGGCGGCAAGGCATTAATCTTCCGGTTATTTTAGTGGGTAACAAGGTTGATATGCGAGATGAGGACCCTGGACACGGCACTGTACTTGAAGACGAGGTAGTTCCAATAATGAATGAGTATCGTGAAATTGAGATTTGCGTGGAATGTTCGGCAAAGGCATTGCTTAACGTATCAGAGCTATTTTACTTTGCACAAAAGGCAGTGCTGCATCCCACACGACCATTGTATGACTCTCGCGAGCATGTTATGAAGCCAAAATGCACGGAAGCATTATCGCGGATTTTCCGGCTGTGTGACATGGACGGGGATGGAATTCTTAACGATGCTGAGCTGAATGAGTTTCAGCGCATGTGTTTCAAAACACCATTGCAGCAACGAGAACTCGAGGGTGTCAAGGAGATTGTAAAGGCAAGCAGCCCGGATGGAGTGAGTGAGGGAGGATTGAATCTGTTAGGATTTTTGTATCTGCATATGTTGTTTGTGCAGCGTGGCAGAGTAGAGACAACATGGATGGTGCTTAGACGGTTTGGATATGGCGATGATCTGAGTTTGCGGGAGGATTACTTGTGTCCAGAATACGATGTGCCAGCTGATTGTTGCGTTGAACTCAGCCCCAGCGGCTATGCGTTTTTGACTGAAGTATTTAAGCGGTATGATGCAGATGGCGACAGTGCGTTTTGTGCAGAGGAGTTAGAAAGCATTTTCAGTTTATCGCCTGGGATTCCATGGAAGCACAACAAGTTTCCCGAGTCAACAGTGACCAACACAGCAGGATATGTGACATTGGAAGGGTGGTTAGCGCAATGGAGCATGTCCACACTTCTTGATCACAAATTGACACTGGCGTATCTAGCGTATTTTGGGTATCCAGGTGATACACGCGACGGGATTTGTGTTGTTCCACGACATGGCGGAGCAGGAAGTGGTCTGCGGAGACGCAGAAAAGGCAAACAACAGCGCAACACGTTTTTGTGCTACGTGGTTGGAGCATCAGGTTCTGGAAAATCATCGTTGATTCGGGCATTTGCAAAGAAACCATTTACTACGGAATACACACCGACAGTACGATCAACTACTACGGTTAATTCGGTGGATGTGAAGGGTTCGGAGAAATATCTGGTGATGCAGGAATTCGGACCATACGATACTAGCGTACTGCAGAGCAGACGTCAGTTGGAAAATTGTGATCTTCTGGTGATGGTATATGATTCTAACGATCCATGCTCTTTCTCATATTTAACCAAGCTACGAACCAATTATTCACTTGACAGTATTCCGGTGATGTTTGTGGCTACGAAGAGTGATTTGGATTATGTAGAGCAACGTAGTGAACAGCCTCCAGATGTTTACTGTCGAGATTTGAAACTTAACGCTCCTCTTTATGTTTCTACAAAGGATGTACAAATGGCAAGCGTATTCCAGAGAATGGCTGCAATTATCCGTAATCCACAGTCAGCTACACCTGCTTTACTTTTATCTCGTCCACACGCATGGTCAGTAACTAGAATTTTGGGTGCATCCGCTTTGGCTGGTGTTGGTCTGATTTCTACTTTTGTGGCATATCAAGCTATTAAATATTGGTGGACAAACATATTTAATGCGCGGTCTTCCTCCTCATCTTACTCTATGCCTAGAAGAAAAGATCTTTGATTTTCTACCTGACTGTATTTTTTTTTTTTTTTGTGAGTTGTGGATGTATGTAGAGGTTTGGGATGTTATCTAATTTTTTTTAAATGGTGTTACAATCACATTATAACTCTCGTAAGAACGTGTTTAATTATTACATGCTGAAAAAGATTTTCTTAATAGAATAAGACCTACCAACACATTTGTATTACCATATGTTTGAATAGCAAAAAAAAAAAAAGAAACTATGAATGTGATAGAAAAGAAAAAAACATGGAGAAAATAATCACTAAAGAATTGCTCTAGTTTTCAGCGTTTGCTAGTTCACCACCAATTTTATAATTAGCAATTTTTTCCCAATCCATTTTGGTTCTAGTAACCGGTAAAGTACGACGCAAACCTTTAAAAGTTTTTTCAGCAAGTTGTCTATATCCATCACCAATACTCTGTTGAAAATCCGCTTCATAATTTCTAATAAATTTCACAACTCTTCTAGCTGTAATATCATCATCCAATTCCTTAGTTACATCCACAGCAAAATCTGTTTGTGTATCTAATTGTACATTTCCATCTTCAAAATAATGTACTCTTACTTTTGCACTACCATTAAGTTCTCCTGTTATTGGATCATATGACCATACTGCTCTCCACGATCCATTCCAAAAATTCGTTGGTGAAAATCGATTACTCACTATACAAGTAATCATTCTACCCTCATCAAAAAATACATTCCCAACTCCTGCTCCATAGTGTGCTAAAATATACTTGTCCAATTCTTTCTGTAATGCTTCTTGGAGTGATAAGTTAGTTGGGTCCTCTGTTTCTTCAGCTTCCTGTGCCTCTGATCCAATACGATGTAGATGATCAAATGTGAAAACTGTACGTGTCCTAGGATCCAAATACTGTGTTTCTCCAACTTTGTTATACGGCGTAATAAGCACCTATCCATTTAAAGAAAAGTCATCCTATGTTGTGGTTATTTTTTTTTTAGCAAAATACTTTCTCTGTATATTTACAGTCATTGTAATAGTACGAGTAGGGTTTTTTTTTATTGCTACTGTTGTTACCACTTTATCTTCCTTAGTAAAGAAAAAATAGTGTACTTTACCTTGCTCTGTCTTTCAGGAACATCAACTATTAGGAACTGCTGCATATTACTTTCTGCCAATACAGGTTCAATATGTTCTTGTAAAGCACCATCGTCATTCACAATTCCACGAATGTCTACAAGCCCTTCAATTCAGCATAAACCCCCCTCCTCCATCACCTTTTATACAGTTAGTGTAGTTTCTATTCACATAACGTTAGAAGAAACAAGTTCGTTTTCTTAAAGTAATTCTTACCGTTAAACACATCGTCTACTTCGCCAGGTGGGCTTTGAAGAAGAAGACTAGCTGCTTTTGCAATCTTGTTATCGACACTCATATTTCCTTTAAAAATGCTTATAAAAAAAAAAGTAGTATATGCTCTAAATTGACCAAAAGAGAAAAAGAAAATAGCGGAGTAGAAATGGCGTACAATACAAACCCCCCCCCTTCTCAGTGTTGATATCAAGCTTGGATTGAGTGCTGTTTTTAAAGAAAACTATTGCCGCATCATGTGAGCGGCATTTGTGATAATCGAGGTAATTCTTGTGTTTTGCGTTAAGAGAAACAAAGTGTGTGCGTGATTGGCGTGGGTAGTTGGCGGGTACAGTTTGCGTCGGCAGACAAGAAGAAGGAACCAAGAAACAGATCAACAAGACATTAGTAGTAGTTTTTGAGTAGACACATAGCATAGATGTTTTTAGCAATATCATAGCAATACAATACATGTAATTTACCTTGTTGCCCGCAAAAAGGGTGTTGGCTGCCCTATGCTTATCAGTCTGCTCCGCAAAAACCAATGCCAACCACACAGTCAACAGCTCTTCTGCTTATGCACAAACAACGGCCCCGCCCACAACGCAAACACACTACCTGAATGGCGCAAACCTGCCATACCAACTTCCACCAAAATAATCTTTCCTAAATGACAGCTTAGTTTTATAAGATATAAAGTCAACAGTTCAAGGACTTTATTTCCATAGAAGAAAATAAGAAGCAGTTCAAAAGGGTGTTGTTTTTGTTTTTTTTAGGAATTGGATATGTGTGTGTGTGTGGGATAAAAAAAAAAAAAAAAGAACAACATTTAAAAGTGGTAACTTTTTTTATTTTATTTTAAGCAGTTGCCTCAGCAGCCTTAAGTCTACGCGCATCACGCTCCTCAGCAATTGAGAGCTTAATGCCCTTACCCTTGGGCAATGAAATCCAAGGCTTGTTGCCATCACCAATCACAAACACGTTAGACAGACGCGTAGCAAACGAACGCTCATTGCTATCCTTGACATGAACAATATCAAAGCCTCCCTGGTGACGTTCACGATGAGTAATGATTCCAACACGTCCCATATTGCGTCCGCCAGTAACCATAGCCACGTTTCCAACCTCAAACTTGACAAAGCCCACAATCTTGCCAGTTTCCAGGTCAATCTTGACCGAGTCATTGACCTTGATAAGAGGATCAGGGTAGCGAACAGTGCGACCATCATGAGTGACAATGAATGGAATACCTCCAGCTCCCAATTGGCAACGACGTACTTTTCCAAGCTTAAACTTTGCCTCTTCCTCATTAACGCGATGAACAGTGAAGCGTCCCTTAATGTCGTAAATAAGACGGAAATGCTCTCCAGTCTTCTCAATCGAGATCACATCCAAAAATCCAGTAGGATAAGTAGAGTCAGTGCGCACCTTGCCATCAACCTTAACCAAACGCTGCATCAGAATGCTCCGAACCTCACGTCCGTTAAGTGCGTACTTTAGACGGTTACGCAAGAAAACAATCAAAGGCAGACACTCACGCTGCTTATGCGGTCCAGCTGAAGGCTTGGGTGCATAAGTCCCGGTAAGCTTGTCCAGCATCCAATGCTTGGGCGCCGCAAGGCGCTTCATGTGCTTCTTGGGTCCGCGAGCCTAAAAAAAAAAAATCATAAAATAGTTACATTTCCTTTACAAAAATTGAAAAGTGTAACACAGTATTGATGTGGTAATTTAGTACAGAAAAATTATGCTGTTTTATATAGGGCTTTTCCTTCTTAGTAAAAAGCGGATATAGTCTGTAGTGTGCTCTCCAGTAATAGTCCTAGCTGGTCAGTCCATTGTCATAGATTATAGTGGGAGAAAGAAGATATCAATACCAAGAACGCGCGACTGTCTTCCATTCTCCTCTTGTGTTTACGAAACCCTTTACAGTAGTAGTTCAACAGCAAAAACATCTATATACACTAGATATAGTCCACTTGCACTTTATAATAAAGTAGCATTGCTGTACTCTATGAGTTTACTAGAAACTCAACAAACAGCCCATTCCACAATTCGAATTGTGTAGAAGAAAAAAAATAACAACCCCCAAACAATATAATGTGCGGAAATGTGCTACAAATGTTGTTCTAGTAACCATCTTCTTCCTTCTCGCTATATATAAAAGACTAAAGAATAGCACCAGGAACCTTCCAAGATATAAAAAAAAAACCCGCGCATCCATCAGTGTCCGGGTAATAGACTAATACGTATCCATTTAAAAAAAATGACATCCAAAAGCGATGGATGCACAAATAAACATATATTCCACAGACCGACCAGCTCTATCGATGGATTCGCACACTATTAACCTGCTGCGATATTTACCATATTGACGAAAAAATAAGCTTGTGCCTTATGCTGTGCTAACTACAAACGAGCTCAGGGCGAAAAAGAGAGAGGTCGTCGTGCACTGTCGCTGTCTGTGTATTTTTCGCCCATCTGCTTTCTGTAAGGTTTTCCAAAATAACATCGTTGATCTTGATCATGTCTTGTAACTGTTGATCCATGATTAACATGTTTTTGGAGATGTGATCCTGATGAGTCTATTCAACAGTTTCCGCCTCTCAGGTTCTGCCACACCGATCTGGCTCGAACTGAAATGCCTGATAACATCCAATCCCCCCGAGTCGTTGCTGTTGACTGAGGAATATATCAGATTTGGACCTCTTTGCAAGGCCATTCGAGTACGTCTACTATCCACCACTACGTCTATCGTCTCCTGAAGAGCAAAGGGTGCTCTCCTTGTGACATTTGTCCAGCTCCCTGTCCTGCTTGACTTCACCTTGTTGACCTTGTCTGCATTTTAAACTAATTTTATTTACTATTCTACAGTGTGATGGAAAAAATGCCGCACCTGCTGTTGTTTGCACTTGGGGTGACAGTGGCAGCGGCGTTATTCACGGTAAGGCGCTAGCAGCAGTACGCAGGTAGTTTCAGGTAGAGGTAACGCACCAGAACTCTGACACTGTTGCTAATCGCAAAACACACGTCTTCAGTTTGACTTGTGTAGGTACTGGTAGTACGGTATAAGAGTCCCAAGCCGCGGAGGCGTGAAGAGAGCGAAAACTACTATCTGAGCATAGACAAGAAGAACGAGCGTCAGCAATTAGGAAGGCTGGAGGACATGGCAACGGTGGACCTGTCGATAGTTGTACCGGCATACAATGAGGAGGAGCGGCTGCCAGTGCTGTTGGAGGACGTGCGCGCATACGTGCAGGCGCGGCGAAAGACAGAGCCAGGGTTCTCGTATGAAATTATAATTATGGACGATGGCAGCACAGACAAGACGCTGGACGTGGCGATGGAATATGCGCGTATTCACAAAATCCGAGAGCTTAAGGCGGTCAAGCACGTAATCAACCGCGGCAAGGGCGGGGCGGTGACACAGGGGATCCAAAGCGCAATGGGGCGATATGTGATGTTCTGCGATGCTGATGGAGCAACGCGGTTTAGCGACATTGACGCGTTGCTGGCGCAGGCTCAGGAGGCCCAACAGGACGGGCTGGTGATTGCAATAGGATCACGCAACAATCAGGCGCTGTCGGACACGGTGGTGGAGCGCAGCCATATGCGGGCGTTTCTCCAGTGGGGGTTCCACACGTACGTGACTATACTGGGGGTGCGCGGGGTGCGCGACACGCAGTGCGGCTTCAAGCTGTTCTCGCGCAATGCCGCGCGCCTGATATTTCCAAACATGCATGTGGAGCGGTTTATCTTCGATATTGAGATCCTCCTGCTTGCTCAGTACCAACGAATTCCTGTGGTTGAGGTGCCGGTCAACTGGCATGAAGTTGCTGGAAGCAAAATGTCCATTGTTCGCGACTCTGTCCAGATGGCCCTCGACTTGCTTGCTGTCCGCCTCAACTATCTGGTTGGCAGTTGGAAAATCGCTCCAAGCTCTGCCCTGCCGGATATTTCCCGTATGGATAGTGCGGAGACATCCTGATCGTACCCGCCCATCAGTAAAGTTGCGGCAAAATACAAGCCGAGCCAGAATACGAACCGAGGCCTCTCCTCCCAACCATATTCTACGCTATCTTTTATTTTTATCCTCGCGCTCTGCGAACAAGACAACAGTCTAACCAACTGGAGATGTGGTGGTGTTACTTGTCCCTTCGATTTAATCCTGTCTCTATCTTCCTTTTCTTCAATACACTTGCTTTTTTTTTTTTTTCCCATTCTATCTTGGCCTTTAGACGCAATACGTGCTGTCGCAAAAATCTTAAATTCGGAAGATGTCTGCTGCGTCCAGGTCCGCTCAGCTCCCGCGTCTTTTGTCACGCGCGGCAAGACTTGCTGTTCCAGCAACTGCTCGCATTTCACCTCGACACATGAGCACTGCTCGGTGAGTACTCCGTTCCTTATATTTTTTTTATGTCAGCTGGAACTATGCTGAATGCAATTGCGCTTAGCACGGATTGGACTTGCTGGCCTTCCTTATTGTCGGCTACAGCCCACTCCATCACTCCTGCTGCCCTCCCCAAACGTTGGAAACCTCCAGCTCAGCAATATTATCTGTACTCCCATTACCGTGAGATATTCCTGATGATCTGTCTGTACTAATTGATCTGTTGTTTGTGATCAGCCTACAATGTCCGTTCTTAATGTCACCTCGTTAGTGTTGCTGCTCGCTCAATCGCTCGTTTGCGCGTTACCGACGTCGCTGCTCAGTCCAGCGGTTCTTTCCGCAGGTACAGCTCAAAGAGTACGTATTACTTAACTTTTTTTTTTTTTTTTTGCACACGACACGTATCAGCGGCAGAGGGAAGAATATATACTAATATTGCAATGCAGTGATAATACATTGCTGCGATGGTTACTATTTGATTTTTAGGCTATCCGGACCACCAGGTTGTGGGTATGCCAGCGCTCTCGCCGACCATGACACAGGGCAATGTTGGACAGTGGCAGAAGAACGTTGGAGACAAGATTGAGCCTGGAGATGTTCTTGTGGAGATCGAGACTGACAAGGCGCAGATGGACTTTGAGTTTCAGGAAGAGGGTTATCTGGCTAAGATTCTTGCTCCTACGGGCACCAAGGATCTGAAGATTGACTCTCCCGTTGCGATTATTGTCGAGGATGAGGGCGACGTGGCGGCTTTTGCAGACTTTACGCTTGATGCGGCCAAGGCCGAGGCTGGTGGAAGCGCTTCCGACAGCAGTGCTGCTGCTCCCGAGCCATCAAAGAAGGATGCAGAGACCCCAGTGCAAAAACCTGAGGCGCCAAAGCAGGAATCTGCGGCTGCTGGCGATCGCATATTTGCCAGCCCCTTGGCGAAGACCATTGCCAAGGAAAAGGGTGTTGATCTGGCACAGGTTAAGGGATCTGGTCCCCGCGGCCGCATTGTCAAGGCCGACATTGAGAGCTACATTGCTTCGGGTGCTGGAAAGGCTGCCACCGAGGCTCCTGCTGCTGCGGCAAAGGCTCAGCCTGCTGCTGCTGCTCCGGCTCCGGCTCCGGCTTCCGCAGCACCTGCCGTTGCCGGCGTAGGCTACACAGACATTCCACTAACTAACATGCGCAAGGTTATTGCCACGCGTCTGACAGAAGCAAAGTCGACGATTCCACACTACTACCTGCAGCAGACCATCACCATGGACAGCGTCAACAAGCTGCGCAAGTCGTTGAACACTGCTGCCAATGGTGCATACAAGTTATCAGTCAATGACTTTGTGATCAAGGCTGCAGCGAGTGCTCTGCGCGACGTGCCTGAGGTGAACAGCTCCTGGCAGGGAGATGTAATCCGCCAGCACCATCATGCAGATATCGCCGTGGCTGCGGCAACACCAGCAGGTCTGATTACTCCGATTGTCAAAACATGTGACGCCAAGGGTCTTAAAAGCATCTCCACTGATGTTCGCGATCTTGTCACGCGTGCGCGTGCAAACAAACTGAAGCCTGAGGAGTACCAGGGTGGTAGCTTCACCATTTCGAATTTGGGCATGTATGGGATTACCTCGTTCTCTGCCATTATTAACCCACCGCATTCGGCCATCCTAAGTGTTGGAACTACTGAGCAGAAGCTGGTTTTGGATGAGGCTGAGGAGAAGGGCTTTAAGGCTGTTAGTGTCATGTCTGTGCAGCTCTCAGCTGACCACCGGGTTGTTGATGGCGCTTCGGGTGCCCAGTTTTTGAAGGCCTTCAAGGGCTACCTTGAAAACCCCCTTACGCTTCTCCTCTGATGTCTGCGCTCCTATAGTCACTGTATTTCTTTATGGAATATGCTGTATATCGGCTTGTTTGATGTAGTTGAACAAATAAAGTAGGGTTACTTTCGAGTTTACTGCAAATGTTACTGAAGATGGAAAAAGTGTCAATGATGGGGATATTTTGTAGAATTGATCTTCTTGTTTGTCTGTTGTTCCTTAAAAGCTAGCATTTACACTTGAGTCTGAATAAAATTTATAAAGCTCTTGCCCTTTAACTTTTTTTTTTTTTTGTGGTAAGAAAAGGTGCTCTAGAGTCATTAATCTTGGCTGAATAGCTACCATTCCGCCTAACAAGTACGTGCTCAGTGGCGTGGAATTGGTAACGCATTATAAAAATATTTTTTTCATTATCAATAGCATTATTGTTTTTTTTTTAATATAAACTCTATACTTTAAATCATAACAATAGAAACAACTCCAGATTGTAGCATCAGTTTTTCAAGGTCATTGTAGGTTCATTCCGTGTCGCACCATTTGCTTAGAGCAGTGCCTTGTTCAGAAGAATATAAGTTTACTTTCTAGACACTGTTGGCTTTATAAAGACTATACTAGTGGGTGTTGTACATTTGGCAATGTGTTTGCATATGGATAAGTTAGTAACATTCCTCTTATTGAGATTTATTGAATGAGATATTGCTACTCTGCAACAAATCCAATATTAATTTTTTACTCAAGAATGGCTTGTGGTGAATCATTGTAAATTTATTATTTAAATGTTAGCAGAGTTATTTAAACAAATTAGGATGAACAAGTAGCTTGGTTATAGCAGTTGATTGCGCCTACAAAAGATTTACCTAGTTTTCCATCGATGAGAATATTCCCAACGTAGCAGCTGATAACACCACGTAATAGTAGAATATTTTGTCTTGTGATTTTGCTTATACGTTGTTGGCTGTTATGTTCAGAATTTGCCAGAAATTACTAAGCAGGCATGGCAATCACTATTTTTTTTTTTTGCTTTAAAAAATTAATTGTCCAATGATTTTATTGTTAATCATAACGGACCGTTTAGACTTTGATTTTCCAACAAAATGTACATCCAATAATGCCGATCCCTTTTTAAAAAAATTATTCAAAAAGGCAATTTGACAATCACGCACTTTTCTTTTTTTGCATATTGAACTTTTTTTACAAAGGTTTGTGGCAAGTAAACAAGTTCTTCTTTTGACAAGAAAAAAACAGGAATTATAAACACATGTTTGCAAGAAAAAAATACACAGGTTCTTTTTTTTAGGAGATGAAGCAATATGGATTGGTGCAAAATGTAATACAAAAAAAAAAACTGCACATGACTTTTTGTTCTTTTACAATTGAGGCAAGTTAAACAGCATGAAGAATAAGTGAAGAGGAATGTTGATGTTTTTAATTCTGCAGACTGTCATGGGACGTGGTACTTTTATAGAAACTGTCACGCCATCCTGACCTGATCTGTAGCAATTGGCGATAACGCGGGTAATGCTGCTATTATCAAACTAGACCTGATAAGAATGGAATGGAGACTTGAGAAAATATCATTTATTGGCTGGCACACTCTACCACCAGCTTTTTTTTAGAATCAATGTGCTGTTGCAAGCACTAGAAAAAGTATCTTGTAAAGTAATGTGGAGAAAAAGCACAAAAGCCAGCACGAGGAAGTCTTACAACTCGACTATAAGTTGGAATATTTACATCTTCACAATACTACTGCAGTTACAATGGTTATTTGCTCTGTATGCTTAACAATAACAACTAGTTGGCTCTGGCGCTAGAATTTTTTCAGACCCAGTGTTATAGAAAAAGTTGACTTCAGAACAAGTTAATGTATTCCCCCCTAACATCAGAAGAACTACTGCTATTTATAAGAGATACTCTCCTTGTATAAAAGGTAACCCTTGACTCTTTGATCATCACCGTGAGTGACTGACATTTAATCAAAGAGTCAATATATAATATCATAGAATATTATATAACATCCAGTAACGATGAATATTGGGTAATAAAATTTTACAATACCTCACTCTTAGATCTGGCTTGGTCAATCGGATGTACATGTAGATCAATGTAGTGAGAAGTTGAACATCCATGTCGATGCATTTAATGGTACATGTTAATTTTTGCAATTATCATCATAACCATGGTAATTGTTGAAGTAAATCCCGCTGCATGTATAAGCCTACACTTACTTTCTCCACCTTTTTTTTTCGCATATGTGACGTGCATAAAATAAGAGTCAGCAGAATAAAGTCAACTGATATATTCAATTGTTAATAATTTAAATAGACTTGCTTTCGAGAGGTATGTTAGACAATAAAAGAAGACTAACACATACGCAGGAAATTCAATCACTGGTGTAGATTAGTGGAATTGTTATTATTATTAAAATCACGTTTTTACATGTTGTGGATTCAATTATGATCCGTTAAATGTGTCGGGGCGGGGGGGTTTTTTTTGACAGACATGACGCAACGACAAATTCTGCTCAACATTTGTCAACCGTTAACACAATAGAGTTGGGGTTGTGTGGTTTTAGCTGCGCAAAAAAAGACACTAGCGGACAGACGACAGCGGGTTGGCGGAGACCACTGACGCAACTATCATGTGTTGCGGACGGGTTGTCTGAAGAAAAAAAAAACAAAACAACATGGATACTTTGCAGAATTGTTAAAAAAAGTATTTCGGCGGACATTGGCGCAGAATCGGCTTTCGTACATGTCTGCATGTTTCCAACCCCCGCAATCGGATATGGTGCATTTTGCTGTGCATATGGAAAAAGTATTGGGGCAAAAAGATGCGGGAGAGTCTTTGCGCGTCCCTTGTATTGATTCGCTTCACAATCGGCAATAACGAAACCTCCAAGCTGATGCATATTTTTTTTTTTTTTTGCACGGATTATTTTCCCACTAAATGCACGAGCGCAAAAAAAACAAATTTATTTATTTGGACATTCAACTGTTGTCTTTTTTTTTTTTCTTCTTCTTTTGCTTGTAATTCTGCACATGCAACTGCATTAAGCCTTCTTACCTTCGTCATTACGACAAAAAGATGGTGGGAGCGTGTGAGAGATAAGTAATGAGATATTTTACCACAATGCAAATACTATTTGTTATTTTCATGCCCAGTATGCCGTTTATCTGCCGCTTGCTGCATATGTGCGGGAGGACAGTGCGGAAGGTCGGATAGGTCAAAATGGAAAGTGCGTGACTTTTCGGCAACACGCATTTTTTTCATGTGTGCAACCAAAAAAAAAAAAAAATGCAGATTGGTTCAGACTTACATACAAAATTCACCACGCCCTATTTCTTAGCCTGTGAAAAAAGTCCCAGCGCGCTTTTCTAGCGCATCGGATGTCTTATCCGTCTTGAATGAAAAAAAAAAAGAAAACAAGGCATGTGGCTACAACAAACCAAGGGAAAATTATATCCTTGTCTCCGTGTCTGCACTCCTTCTTTCCCAAAGGCTTGTCCAATCACCGATAGGCTAACCGGGCTGAGACCTGTTGTTGTTGATTCACAAGGAAAACACAAAGGGAACGTAAGATGGTCTTGAAATGTCTCTTTGGGCGAATGCGAAGAAGACCTTTCAATTGGCCACACTGTAATTTGAAAACGCACTGTCTGATTGGCGCAAACCTGCTGTACCAACTCCCGCCAAAATAATTTTTTCTAAACGCCAATACTTTTGCAGATTTTAGTAGACGACTTTTTCCAACCAACCAAGTATCTGGCCACTGCCAAGGTATTTCATTTCGTTTGTAAATGGAAACTTGGACGGAGGAATACTGAAAGAAAACGGGAGGAGGAGGAGGGGGTAGAAAGCTAGCAGAGCAGACGCCCCCCCCGTTTATCCTTGATTTGCATTGGCTCGAAAGAAACAAACCAAAGACGATGCCAGATCTTGGCCGTTATGTTGTTATTCTTCCGTATGTCTGTTACATGGCTCATTGGCCGTTTCCCCCCCACTCCTTATTTGCCTTCAGCCGGCTGGCTAAATGTCACTCCTCATCTTCCGTAGGATATGGTAACAAAGAGCACGGCAAAATTGCTCATGTGCTTGTGTTGTGTGCTATACGACCAGTCACCAGATAGTAGGCAACAACTAAGAAACACGCCATTGCTACAGCTAATAAGCTGATTTACTTTCTTTTCTTTGCAGTGGTGACAGACGTTCAAGCATCACAGAAAGGCCCCAGACTTTGGAGTGATTCAACAGCACAAAAAAAAAATCCTCCCGAGCCGTTGTTATACAAGCGTTTGTGCAGCAGCAAGCCAAACAGAAAACCACGTTGCACGACAAACATGGCGAGTGCTACACAAATTATAGGAAAGGAAAACCCACTCACCCACTTGTCCACTATCGGAAGCTCCAAAAAAAAGGGGGGGGAGCATAAACACCCCTCTTTACCTACCGACCCTGACTGGTGGGGGGGGGAGAGAGCAGCTCTCTTCTTATAGGCTCCTGGATCACTCTGTTCCCCAGTCAGAAAGACACAGCCAACCATACGGAGCATCTGTTCCGCTTTGCACTTTTTTTGGAAGGGGCGCGACAAGCAGGTAGAATACACACCCCCTTTTTGCACTTTTTTTTTTCCTGTACTTGCTAAGACTAAGCAAACATACACGCCGTCGACACGGCGCAACACGCGCACACACTTTACAAACCTTTTCCCCCCACCCACCCCCTTCCACAAAGTCGGAAGCTTTTACAAGCGCACACTTCGTCATCCCTTATAAATCCACATACTCCTCTGTTTCCGAATTTTTTTTTCTCCTCTGTTACTAAAGAAAAAAACCATACCACTGTTTATCTTCTTCATTCTCTATTACACTCTATTTAATTCTTAAGAAGTGAGTGGAGGGGGTTTTTTTTGTGTGTGTGTAAATCGTTAGTTTTCTAACATTTTTTTTTACTAGCAGATTTTCTGTTGTTCACGATTTCTTGTTGTTACTTCAGAGTGTCGCGATTCTTGTGGCTTATTTCTATCATTCACTTCTCACGTTATTAGGGCAAATTTTCTTTCCCACATAGGGTGACATTATTTTCTTTGTCTATTCTAAATATCTCCATCTCGGTACTAATTACTGCACTAGCATTGGGACAACATTGTGTCTGTTGGTTGGGTTTTTTTTTCCAGTCTAGTTTGGATTTAATTGGAATATAACAAAGCGCACTATCCGAGGTCCGCAATATATATAAAAAAAAACAATCAAGGTATGTTTAGTTGAATATGCTCCCGTGATGACAGAAGAGGATTGCCTTCCACCTGAGCATTCTGTTTCACCAAGCTCTCCAGCTTGTGTGTTTTGTACATTATTCTTTCATGTACTTGTGCACGGAATAAAGCCGGCATTCTTTTCATTCTCTGTACTGGTGGGTCCGGAACCAGACCTTCCTTTTTGGCATCCTCCGCCTCATACGCATGGCGTTTTTTTTTTGTTTCTTTATCTCTGGTCAACAATCAAATATCGCAGATTGGCAAAACAGACGTCACAAATAAGAGAATAGCAAAAAAGGCTACACTCTATTCTGATATATGAACACCGACGGTTGCCTATATACTGATTCCGGAGTAAAGAAGCAAAAAAAAAAAAAAAAAAAACCGTAATTGTTTGAGCGGAGGAACCAAAGTATCTGGTGCTGTTTTTTTTTTTCAGTTTGGCAGGGAGGGGTGTTTTTTTTCCTGTCCGCGATCCCACCTTAAAAAAGAAGCTGTCAAACTGGATACAATAAATCCAGCCATCCATTCTCTGCACAGCATGGACTGTAAGCGGAAAAAAAGGAACAATGAATGGGTGGAAAAAAAGGGGGGGCACAGTCTTCTTATTTCCCTGACTATTTCTATCAATGGATGTTTTGGTTATATTTTGCGGCGAATTTGGATAAAGAGGTGGAGAGAAAAGAAGTAAAAAAACAATTTCGGCTGTTCTTCGGTTTACGTTGTTTAGCATATTTCCGGTGCATCTTGCCGATATGGATTATTTGCAACAAAACATTTTGTCAACAACCTCTGCATAAAACTAAAGCATTGTATTTTGTATATCTGCACACCACTACTTTTTTTTTTTTTTTTTTGAAAAAATTTCCTTTCTGTAGGTTTTTTTTCAATCGGAAGAAACAGTATAAGGCGGTCGCATAAA